>JAGDYQ010000024.1:4647995-4678293 GCA_021962125.1 Bulinus truncatus
GAGATGTCATGATCTATTTTGCGGAGAGATTTTGGTGTCTTCTTACCTTAGATTTTTAAAAAAATCTAATTGCTCATTGGTAGTGCCTGAAACTAATGAGTCATACCCTGGCATTCACAGTTTAAGTTGATGATGGGATGTATTAGAAACATATGACCCTGCACTCTGCCAACTAGCCTAAAACACACTCACAGCCTGGATATTTTTGATAGATGGTTCAGGTATATACACCCTGCCTCTCTGTTATGACAGTTAAATCCCATTCCCTGCCATTCTTACCAGTTGTGGTCCACATTCATTCTTTAAATCTAGTCATTATAGGCATGCGGGGAAGCCCATGCTGGCAGATGTGGCATGCAATCTTAGGTAGAATTCAAGTAAATAGACAAAATTAAGGAAAACTGCTCAAAACTTTGTCAGCTGGAGCAATTTTGTTAGTATCTTCAGTTCCCTTGGGGAGACAGACCAAACGATTAGCAACAAACATTATGTTAAGGCATCTTTACCTTCCGAAATACCTACAGGTAAACTTTAAAATCTCCAGACCCCAAAAAAAACCCAACATTAAACCCCTTGACTTTCTTGTCAACAGTCATACACTTTACCACACAGGCCACCACAATTGATTTTTCCTGTTTAGCTTATAAATCAAAAATTTTTTTATCAGATTGAATTAATTGACATGTCAAGAACATTAGCACAGAAACTACTTTTTTGAAGGCAAGCATGAAGAGTCTGTCCCAGCAGCAATGCAGTCTTTAATAGACAAGTTATTGATGTATATGGAGTTGCAACTATTGAACTAGTACCATCGTATCTTATTTTAGGAGAAGCAAGTGTTGGTAGGAATTTGTTTTACTGTTATTATCAACATGTTTTGTTGCTCTAGTATTTTCTTACTTTTTTTGCTTTCATAAAGAATAGTATCCTCTACGTGCATATAGGTTTGAATAAGCTAGTTCAAGCTGAAGAGTATCTAACTGAAGTTGAGTGGACAGTCCTAAAAACTCCAGAATGTCCAAGAGCTATCAAGTCAAAAATGAATAGGAATTTAGGCTTACTGTATGCAGCCAAAGGTGATTTTCAAGAAGCACTTCTTAATTTTGCTGATGATGGAAGTAACTGCCTTTAAGAATTTGGTCGATGACAAAATGTTTCAATTACTCTTTAATTTCACTTTCTGAAACATCTTTGGTCATTGCAGAATAGTAAGTTTAATGAATTTTGGGTGACCCTTTTCAATCTTATAATTGCAGCTGTGGCTAACTCCCACAATAAAACTAAAGACAGTGAATCTGTCAAGCCAATATCCTAATCATCCAATACAATCGTGTTCAGAGATAAATATATTATCATGGCAATTTTTTCATTACTAAGTATAGACTATCAAAGAGGCATATTATGTCTGTTGAAAGCCCTGGGGCACAGCAGAAAAAGATGGACATGACCCCCCCCAAATAAGAATATACCCATAAATATATTTTAAACTGTATTGATGCTGTCATGCACATCTTTTGGATGTTAGTAATGATTGCATGTTATTTCATTTTTTTTTTCGGAATTATTTCTTGTTTTTACAATTAGGATTTCCCCTCAGCACTAACTCTCCTCCAACGAACTCTCTTCACGCACCCCAGCACTACAGCTCCTCCCACACCTTGGGAAACACTGCTTGAGAAGGAAGAGTTTGAGAAATAAACCCTCAGGAGATTATAAACTTGCAGAATGATAGATAATTATAACACAATGCATGTATTGTTGAATTTTCTGACTATGTTTTTTTTTCAAGATCTATCATTCTTCTGAAGAATTTGGAACCGGGATAGTATTCGTACATCTAGGCGAAGTTTTTTTCACATGGCAAATGTTTTCTTTTTGCAAGGCAAAATGAGCATAGCTGATTCACTGTATAGACAGGTTAGTATTTACTTTTAAAAAAACAGTAAAAAATGATTCCTTTTTAAACAGTAAAAAAAATTCTTTTTATTAAAGTTTTTCACATTATTCTAGTTTATACATTTTACAGATGTTTTTTTCTTATTTAGGTTATCAACATTTGGCATGATCATCTGACAGATATTATTAAGAACAAAAAAGCCTTCTGAGGAAGAAGCATCCTTAAAATCAAGAATGATTGGACCTGTAAAAGGATTATTTGAAGAAATATCCAGTGGCCTAGGTATTAGAAATGCATGTTTATTCAAGACAATAATACAATGGTTCAATTTTTTCTAAAAACTTGGTTCGTAACCTGAAAGCTTCCAATCAGAAACATTGAGATTTATGAAATAGAGAGACAAGATGAACAAATTTTAAATTGTTCTATTTACTTACCATCTGGTCAATACTAAATATTAATTAAAGAGAAAAAAAAACAAATAAATTAAAATATAAAATAAAAAAGCTTTAATCTTTCTTTTCTTACCAAAAAAAAACAATCATGGCAAATGTTTCAAAATATTCTCTAATTCTGAATCATTAGTTTCAGGCGTTTCATGTCCCTGTTTCTTTGCAGCCAATTGGAAATTTTTCACTTCCTTTGCTGAAGGATCTTTCTGAAGTGGGCCATTGCTTTATCATTCATCAGATTTAGGCATTTTTCGTTAAACATGTTTGAAACAGATCATGGTTGATAGCTGCCCACTTTCTGCTAATGTCTTTAATCCTGGCAGTTCACTGTCACTGGCTCCTCATCATCCAATGACTGGTCCTCCTTTCATGCTTTGAGGTGTTCATTCTGAAGATCTACAAGCTCATCTGTAGTGAATTCCTCCACTCATGCATCCTCAATCAGCTCCTCCTAATTGGTGCCATCGGCTTCCAGGCTCATATTTTAGTCAGTATTGCTTGGCCTCTGTTTTATTTCCCCATCTCTTAGCAAAATATTGACAAATAACATAAATTAAAATGGCCCTTAAAAATAAACTAGTTTTTATCCAAAACTGTTCAACTTCAACACTTTTGCTACAGCAACTGATATGGGATAGCTTTCAGTGCATTGAATTTCAGATTTTTTGTTAGAGCCTCAGGTTAAGTGTCAAATGTGAGACCTTGTATTATAAAGTCCCATAGTGTATCAAAATGATCCTATTATGACTACCTGATTAGGTAAAAAGCCTGGGACATCTCCTAAATGTTGCCAGACTCAGAGTCTGCTACTGCTTCACATTTGTGCTTTACAATTTCCGGCATATTAATTGAATATTTCTGAATGTCTATTTAAGCAATGATGGTTTTTCTTAATTTTTATTTATGGAACTTCGACTACGTATTTTTATCACCATGGTGAACCAACTAAGTTATCATAATATTGAAATGATAAAACAAGAATAAAAACTTGAAATTAACATTCAAAATAGAGTTAAATTTCCTTTGCGAGATGCTTACTACTGCTTTTGTCAATGACAAAGCTGTGAGATATTGCATATTGGTGGATAGAGCCCTGCAGAAACAGACAGTGTGTAAGCATTCATATTCAGATGCAAAAGTTAAAAAGTTACTCACATTTTTTAATTCCAGTTGTTAAAATTTAGGGTGTTTTGGATTTAAAGGTATGACTTATTTTTTTCATGGTAAAGTTGTGTCCAAATTAATTTTTATAACAACTGGATTAGTGAATTTTTACCATTGTCTTTTGATTAAATATAATTAGTAGTAACCCTAAAATATTTTTGTTTCCATTTAGATGCTGTCACAGGATGCAGAAGCCATTCAAATTTGACCTCTATTTATGATATTAGAGACCATCAGGTCAATCGCCAGCCCAGGATGTTGCTCGGACCTGCCATGCTTTGGCCATGTTATATTTTGTCTGGTGATATTGGCAAAAGGTTAAAATTAGAATGTAAATTATTCTTCTAATTTTTGTAGTAAATGGCAATTAATGTTAAATTTTTATAGGTTTAAATTCAACTTCAATTTCTGTTTCTATTTTATTTTGAGCTTTCAGAACTTATTACATGAAACAATTATGGGCCTTTCCTGAAGAGAAAATCAAGTAAGCACTCTTTAGATTCTACATGACATTACACTATTCTAATAATTTGAAATCCCTAAACTAACTTCTAGTAGAACTACAAAACTAATTAGCTTTAATAACGTTTATAATGAGAAAGTATTCTGATGGAGATTATCTTTTCAAATTAAGATGTAAGTACAGCACTAAAATGCGCAACAAAAAATAGCAATTTTATTTCTAATAAAACTTCCTTAAATCATACAAATATTTATATTAGTTTTCATTTCTAATTATAAAAGTGTGGGTGAATAGTGTATATAGGGCTTATAGTTTTAGTAATGATAATTAATATAAATATTAGTATGATTTACGAAGTTATTTCTCACTCATTAGAGCATTTTATAAAAATATTTTTATTAAGGTTTTTTTTTTTAATTTGCTCATAATGAATTGTTATTACTTAATTGTTACATATTGCACCTCTTATATTTCTGTGCTATTTTTTTTTATAGGCTAAGGAGTTTGGTAGAAAAGCCATTGTTGAAAGTGATGAAGTCAAAGACGACAATTTTTCTAAATCTCTGGTTGAGTTCATGAAACTGTGTGAAAGACAAGGAGTTACAAATTAAAGCGCTTTTTTTAATAGTATTTTTGATGTTGTATTTATTGTAAATAGTATAGTAATACCTGAAAATATTTTGCCTCTGTTTTCATGTGACATACTTACTTACAAGTGAATAACAAAAAGCCACATATTTTAAATGTGTTTGATAAGATTAAATAAAAAACAAACCGTCAGAGATTTTTGATAAAAATAATTTATATAGGCAATGTGACTGGGAAAAATACAGTTTCTTATTGCACTAAATAAATATTTGTAAATACTGCACTGTGAAAATTATTACAAATTCTGTGATCTGATACTTATTAGCTTTTATGTAAAACATGGTTATTGAATTAAAGCGCAATTTTTTTTTACATAGCCTCACATACAATGTACAGTCTTTAAAACAGTTGATTAGATAACTTTTTTTTTAACTTTCAATGTCATAATTATCACACTTGAGCATTTCAGTGCAATGCCTGTTATACATTGCTACACATTTCATGATAAAAAAATGTTTTGTTGGCTATTAAAAAAAGTCAATCTCATATAAATACTACAGAATTCAAAACAGTGAACAAAAATATTATTACAGTGATTTGGGTCTCAGGCACATTTAAAATAAAATGGAACTTACAAAAAATTATATCCATCTGTTGGAGGCACAAAAAACATTTTGGAATAATCTGGGATGTACAGGCACAATGCAGTGGATGGGTCAAAACCAGTAATTACTACATAAAAAGTGTTTCTGTGTAGAAAATTATATTGAATGAAAATATATGAATATGATGGTGGCAAACATGAAAAATGCATTGTCTCTTTTAATGACAGTAGATAAGCCAATATTATTATTAATAAAAAAAAAATTTCCTAAAAAAATAGCTATTATATTAATTTTTTGCATGTGCTTTTTTATTTTAAGGAAATGCTATAAGGCTTGTGTTTTTAATGAACGAACAAAAATTACTGTGAATTTTTAAAGGTGACCTTTTTATGTTTTGTTTGCACCCAACTCATATTATTAAGTTCAGTAATCATTTTTGAGATATTTTTTTACATTTATTGTTTTGCTTCTTCTTAGGAAAATTAACAAGTATTTTTTTTTAATTCTTAAACCCAGTGTACTTTAACATTAATTTTTTTTTTAAATTACTGACTTATTGAACTTTTCCCCAAATATTTATCATATCGGGTGCCAAATTACAGAATCATTTTCCTTTGTTTTTTGTACCATTCACCTTTATTTATTTTTGACAAGAATAATTTTATTTTTCAATGTATTAAAATGGGATATATCAAAGCTGGATTATTATTACAACTGTAATACTAAACGTCATTGTTTAAGCATCAATTTTTTTTTTGTTTATTTTTCAATAAACTCTGGTAAAAATATACTGGTCTATAATTTTATGGCATCAATTCAGACACAAGTAAATATATTCAGGGATGGCATGGCAATGTAGTGAAATTACAAAAGGTGTAATATAAAAATAAAAATGTATTTTTCTATATTACATTAAAAAAAAATAATATTGTTGAGCAGATCATTTGAACATGAATATTAAAAATATGGTGGGGAGTGTTTAGGAATTGAGCACAACTAAACAAAAAAAAAAACAGTTATGTTTCTTCTTCTTTTTCAGCTGCAATTTCTATTTATACATTAAATACTGGCATACACATTTTTTTTTTAAATGCAAAACTTAAAAAAAATAACTGGATATAATAAAAAAAAATAATGAAATGAAAAAATAATAATAATAATAAATTTAGCAGCAATTAATTTACAACAGATCTAATTGAAAAAAAACAGTAGTTAAAAAAAAGGGGATAAAGCTTATCACTTCGCAGAAGATAATTTTGTAATTTGTCGCTTGTTTTTTTTTTTGGGGGGGGGGGGGGGGCCTAGATTCCTAATTTTTACTGTTGCAAACATTTCTTGTTTGCATAGCTCATCTATGGAAATGTGTCATGTCCAAATGAAAAAAAAATAATATCTAAAGTAATTTTTTTTTCATTGACAGCTTATTTATTATCTGAAATTCAAATACTCATTATTGAAATGTGCAAGAAAAAATAAAATATTGTGCCAGCCAAACTAAAAAAAAAATAAAATAAAACAAAAAAAGATTTTAAAAAATAGTGCTGCACTCAATGTGTAGATTAAATAATTTCTGTAAATAATTTCTTCATGGACAGCATCACATTAATTATTGCAGGTTTCATGCATAAAAAAAAATCTACAAATTTTAATAGCATCTTAGATAAAGAAAAAAAAGTTCTCTTTGTCAAACTACTGACTGATTTTAATTTTCAATGTTTTAAATTTAGCACCATTGTGTTAAAACATAATTGAATATTTAAAAGAAAAGAAGAAAAACTTGAAAACAAAGATACATGACTAAAGGAAATTTTTCATAAAGTAAAACTAAAAGAAAACAAAAGATACTGACATTAAGTTAAAATAATATTTAAAAAAAAACTTATCAAATCAGCAGTACCATCTTAAAATTATCGTTTAAATGCCATTCATAAAATAAAACAGTGTCAGTGATAGCTAGGTTTCTTAAATTTCATAAAACACAAATAATTAGTCCAAAATAAATCACATATTTGCAAAAGATGAAAAATTAATTTCATGGATGCGGCTAAATATAATATGACTTTACACCATGGGTGGACAAATGCAGCTCTTTGAGATGCATGCTCAGTTTTGTATGGTTCCCAAGGAGCCAGTTTTTTCTATTATTTTCACAACTAAATAATTTTAATCAACATACTGCAGTGCTGCTCTTCTAAGTACATGTATTTTTTACAATATAAAAAAACCCAGAAAACCACTATTCATGACCTAGAGCATGGCCACCCTTGGCTTATTTCCTTTATAGTTTGCTTTATTAACTTGTGAAACTCATAATTAATGAGATAAAAATTCATGTTAAAAAAAATAAGAAATAATTAAAAACGTATAAATGTGCTAAAATAAATAATAAATATCTAGTTCAGAATAATCATATTACTATTTTTGATGCATACAATAACACTGCAGTCTATTGTATGTAGTGCTTAGAATCTGACATTAGCAGGGAAATTAAAAGTGGCTGGGCATTGTGCTAGCTGCTCAAGCTCCTTGTATGTCATGATTTAATGTCAGAAATGTTCTACACTTTGTCTACCCTTATTGGGACTCAAATAAAGGGAATCCTTTATTTCAACGTTGTTCTTTCTTTTAAAAACAAAACCACAAATAATTTCTGTTAAGATTGGAATAGAATATTAAATAAGAATCATAATTGTATAGCTTTATTTATTATTTGGTTTTAATCTAAAAACTGTCTATTTCTTGCAAATAATATGAAAGAAATTTTAAATATCTATATTGCTCTTCTTTTGTTACAAATAATAATAAAAAACAACTGGCATATTTCATCCAAAAAATCTTTAAGGAGTAAAAAATGAAAATGATGTAACCAATTTAACATTTACAAATATATAATTAAAATTATACGATTCAAGTGAAATTTTGTTAATTAATTGTCAATTAATCAATTTGTCAGTTACATTCACTTAAAATTATATAAATGTTTATATCACTTAATGTTAAAAAGGTTTTATTACATGTGTTTTAAGCTTACAGCTGTAATCGATCTTTTTACTTTGATCATTATTAAGATGTTTTAAAGTAAAGGAAATCATACTTGGAAAGATGTAGAAAAAAAATGAAATACTAGTTTGAGAAAAGTGTTCCACTATTTTAGCAAGCTTATATTGAAATCCATTGAACATTTTTGTGAAAAATTTCATCAGTTGTACAGACTACAGAGTTTATGTTTCAAAAATATCTTTTTTTGTGAATCTTTAAATACAACATACCTTAAAGAGATCATGATGATATAAAGCAGACAGACAATTTATAAGATATTGATTACTATCATTTTAATAGAGGCCTAGAAAAGAGATATTTTTCATTCATTTTTTTTTTTTTGTTTAACAAATATTGTTAACCTGTTAAAGAATGGTGAAAACCAAATTGATTGCTTTATGAGTTTCAGATAACAGTTTGCTTGAACAATATTTACTTTATTTATCCACTTGATGAAAATTCAAAGCAAAAAAAAATTAAGGTAAGAAATTAATATAAAAAAGGACTCTGTTGTATAAAACAAATAGGCTAATTATTTGAAAAGTAAAAAAAAGATGATTCTCTAGACAAACATAAAAAATAAAAAATTATGATTCTTTCAAATCGATCTCACACTCCTCATATTCACCGGTATCTGTAATGCCTTCTATAGTTATATGTATATTGTTTCCAGCAAGTGCATCTACCTTATCGTGCTGATGATTGTCATCTTCTCTATTATTCATGCAGTGGTCAGTGCAGTTATCATTTTCGTCATCGCTGCTGATACTGTTCGTCTCCTGTTGCATTTCGGCTTTGGTCGGTCTGAAAAATAAGCACTTAAAAGCACTGTACGCCCTAGAGCAGTAAGGCCCTCTAAAGGACGAGCTCACTATGGGCATGTCTTTGTCTTTAGTGTGATTCCTTGATCTCCTGGACTGGGCATGCCACCGTTTGGTGGGCGTGCAGAATAGGTCCAAGTTAGACCGTTTCCCATTACCCGAAGAACTAGAACTATCAGAATCCTGACTAGATTGTCTTGAAGATTTGTTCACCTTTTTGATTTGATTGCTCTTTGAGGTTAGATTTTTATTAGGACGAGGCACATAAGACGCATTTCCATTAGTCTGATCAAGGGCACTTAATAAATTTTGCTTGTGACCCATGTGCTCGTTAGCCATCAAAAACGATTCTCTGTACGCATTGAGGTTGGTCATTCTGTCTGGTAGGAGGCGGAAGAGTTCTTCGTAGTGGGTTTCCTTTTCGGCTTCAATGGAGTTGACGACATATTTAGCAGAGTTGGACAAGAAAGGAGATTTTTTCAAGCCTAGAGGCTTCAGGTGAGGCTGCAGGTGTTCTGAGGGAGAGACGATGTTTAATGAATCGGCCGACGTGTCGCTGTCTTTCCTGTCGTTGTGAATGTAATCAGCCATGATAGGGGTGAAACTCCCAAAACCTTGTAGTGTCAGATCCTCAGACTTACGTTTGGAAGTTGGCGGTGTGGACAGTGCCGTTGGGTCAGCCGACAGGTACGACATTTTCGGCCTGTCAACGTTGTCTTTGGAATCTGTCAGAGAGGCTGCGCTAAGCTTTCTTCCATATTGAGATTCTGAGAAGTTGTGGTCGCCTAAGGACACGGCGCTGAGTTTTCTCACACACTCGCCTTCGAAATCCACGTTTCTTCTGCTGTAAGGCGTGTCCGTCAGTCTTGGATCCCCTAACGAAGCGATGCTGAGCTTCCTCCCAGAGGGCGTGTCCATGAGAGACACGGAGCTAAACTTTCTGTAGCAGGGCGGATCAATCACGAATGACGTGCTCATCTTACGCCGATATGGAGTGTCCATAAGAGAGACTGAGCTCATCTTTCTGGCGTTCGGACAGTCCAGCAGAGAAGCCACACTCTGTTTTCTAGCGCCAGGCGAGTCGTTCAAGGAAGCGCAGCTGAGCTTTCTAATATCGCTCCTTGAGATGGAGCTGTACTTCCTCCTGGACATGTCTTCTCGCATCGACTGCGCTATGGAATACGATGAAAAAGAGTTCATCACGCTCCCTGGGGTCTTTCTCGGGGCATAAGCAGCATACCGGTAATTGCTCGACGACGTCGACGCAGAAGAAAGAGGGACAGACATCGGCGAGGAAGTGTTGTCCACTGACCCCGAGGACGACGATTGGGCAGGCCTGGTATCCATGTACAGCTTGGAGTTCACAAATATAATGGGCTTCTGGGGGCTGAGGTTGGAGCCGCCTTTGGACGAGGATGCCGCTTTGTAATTGTCTGTTTTGAATGTCGCCGTGGAGGATGCTGAAGACATGGAGGACTGCGTGTGAAGTTCTTTCAAAGACTTTGGTTTCTGGGGAGGAGGTTGGGCGGAGGCGAAGTTTCTTGGCTTAACTTGAGATGATCCCAGCCTTATGGCCAGCCACTGCAGGGCATCTTGAAGACCTTCACCGCTGACTGCACTAACGGGTATGATACCTGAAATAGAAGAGATCAGCTTTTAATCTAACAACTTTTTTTAACTTCTTCGAATCTCTTTTTTTTAATAATTTGTCGATCAAAAATGCTTCCCCATTTCACAGATTGCAGTGAACGTTTACATATTAAATAAAGAAAAGAATGATGAAATATTTACTATCTCCCTCTCCATTCACAAAATACTAGCGAAATATGCGGACTGTAATGATCGCTACAAGTAGAGTTTCGAAATGAAATCTGGTTAACTTTTATTTTGTAAAGTAAGCTTTATGAAATGAGCCTTACAAATTTCAGCCTTTTATTTAAACGGGGATTTAAAGTATTAGTGATAAGTGGGTGGGTGAGTGATTGAGTGGGTGAGTGAGTGAGTTGGTGGGTGAGTGAGTGAGTTGGTGGGTGAGTGAGTGAGTGAGGGGGTGAGTAAGTGGGTGGGTGAGTGAGTGAGGGCCTCGTTCCTCTGATTATACTAACTATGTATAGTCCATAACGAAAACCACTAATTTACACACCATAAAACATAACTGCACTCAGATGCATTTGTATGCATAAATTAATATGTAAAAGTTCAATTCATGTCAGAAAATATTTACTTCGTAGTTTACTTTTAATTAATTATCTGTTAATATGTATAGAGAAATGAGTAACTAGCTCATATTGTACTAATATTTTCGTCAGTATTGGAAATATACTGATGTTTTCTCACTTTGTCAGCATTTCTTAACTTTTTTTTTCGTATTTGGAAGTCAAAAAGAAAGTTTTAAGTACGAATTTTTTCAGACAAGAAATATATATATATATATATATATATATATATATATATATACACAACAGTAAATATTTATGCTACGCTTTCAGCATCTAAAATATTGTTTCGATTAGAATTAAGTTTTAATTTTTAAAGTAAAGTTATGTCCGTTAATATCAGTTTTATGCTAACTTATCAAGCTGAGATTTTCGGTGTGAGTGCTGCGCGTGAGGGTGTGGGGAGAGAGATTCTACACAAACAAAAAATATTAATCATACGGTGGGAACATTATTGGATTTGTAGGGGGAGGGGAGCATGATTTCCCAAAAGTGTTACATAAATAAAAGCTCTAAATCTTTTTCATAAAATAAAAAAAAAACACATGAATTAGTTTTTCTTTTCCTTGCCATCTCCATACAATATCAAAATATCTCTCCGTCATCTTTTAAAAGGTCAAGGCTACTTCTATGTTATGGTCAAGGGGGAACAACACATTATTTTCAGGGGAAACAATTCAAGTTTAGAAAGGTTAGGAACACGCAAAACAACGAAAGCCAATAATACATTTTCATCTAACAAACAAATGATTCTTTAATAAACTATTTGATTCATTTTTTTTCAATCAACACCTGATGTGTGAATTAATGGAATACACTGCAAAATATTGTTTTTTTTTTACTAATAAACCAAATAAAGGAAAAAAATGTGTAAAAAAAAAGTAAAAGCAACATGCTGGCGCAAACAAAAATAAACACTCATATTTCACATGTGCGGGTTATTTGCACAAGGGAGTGTCATTAAAAAAAAAAACCCGGGCCAATCGCTCTGCCACATTTGTGCCGGTTTGTTCATTAATGAGAAAAAAAAAGGGTCCGCCATTATTTATGCCTGTTAGCTCATTAATGAAACGTACCCCAGGGGTGCTTTAAATTCTTCAGTCCGAGTCGGTCTGATATTTCTTCCACTGACATCGTGTCGGGCAGGTCTATCTTGTTGGCCAGAAACAGGAAAACCGCGCTCGTCAGCTCCTCTGCGTTCACGGCCGGCTTGATGACGTCATAGTTCAGCTCGTCCAGTCTCTCCGGGTCGTGGCTGTCTATAACGAACACAACGGCATCGGCTCCTTTGTAGTAGTGGCGGAACAATGGACGCTGCGAGACAGGAGCATAACAAAAAAAAAAATAAAGGCTTTCTGAATATACGTAATTAAAAATAAAGATAACGTATTGTTAATTGTATCAAATATCAAGCCCGCTTATGTTTTATATTGAACATGTCTGTTGAAAACTTAGTCTGATGTCATAGCTCTAAGACCAACGGCTCTCAACCGGTGGTACGCGCAGGCACGCCGAGAGGGGGGTCGGGGGGGTCATTTCCAGGGGGCCCGCATCCGTAAGGGGGCCCGGCTGCCCCGACCATGTCAATTTTTTCCACGACTCATTGTTTATTAAGGAGCCCGCAATGACGTCCTGCCCTGGGGCCCTTGTTGGCTCTCGGCGCCCGTGGGTACGCGTACTTCATAAAGTAGAGACTACGGGGGGAAAGGTTAAGCAAGGGCATACACGCATCGACATATATTTTCGTTTTAAAAAAAACAACCAAAGACGGTTCGCCAGTCTGATGCGCGACATCACCAAGTATCGCAATAGAAAGGTAAAAAAAGCACATGCCATTATGGAAAATAAGTACATTTAGTCATTTATTCGCCAACTTACGGTGCGAGGGGTACGACCCGAGGACATAATTTGGAACTCTTTGGTTTACAATCGTGATAAACGGTAGAGAACTGCTGCTATAGATTGATATTTTTTTTTGCTCTGCTTTATAAGGCATTTTGAAGAATGTGCATCGCCAATTTAGTGCACACGCTCGGGGACCCCTTATGAATATAAAGACCCCGAGCAAATCCCCATTTCGGTCTTCAGCATTGATGGGAATGGGGGGGGGGCAGCAACTTGAGCCCTTGTCATGGCCACGTACAGGCTCGTCTCAACTGTATTATGAGCCCCCCCCCCATCAGGCAAATCAGTGTTTTTTTTTGGGGGGGGGGGGGGCATTCCTAAGAAGAATACTTCAAAGAATTGAACATAATTGAACAATTATCACGGGCCAATCATTAGCAACCCACCCCCAATACACATGAGTTAAAAAGCCATGATCGTGTAATTTGATAAAAGGAGCGGCATCGAGAATCTTATCTGATAAAAAATGTTATGGTCACATGTATGCATTAAAAAAAACGGAGGGGGGGCATCGAAGTCCAGGGCTCCGGCAACTATAAGTCCGGCATTTGGAATATTTACAAAAGATACTTCTTCCTGAACTACTTCGGTACCCCACTGTTGCACCTGACAGTCTATCATGGTCATCAAAGGTTGTTGACGTGGAGGTGAGGGCGATGGGTAGAAATGGGCATTGCACAGTGCCGAACTTAGGGATTTGGGGGCCCATGGGGATAGTCCTCTTTGGGGGCCCCTGCATTTCGACATGATATGATGTACTTAATATTTGATGTAAAAAAGGATGTTGGGGCCTCCCTCAAGCTGGGGCCCGGTGGGACTTTCGAATTGGGACCGCCCTTCCCCCACCCTAGGTACGCCTCTGGCATTGCTGGCGTATATATGTTTCGATGTGGTGTGTGTGTGTGTGTGGGTGCGTGCATGTGGGTGTTTATGTGTGTGTGTGTGTGTCGGTGTCAAGAGAATCTTGGACTTACAATCTTGTCTCGACTTCCGATATCCCAGGCTGTCAGATGAAGATCTTTATACTGTATGCTCTCCACGTTGAAACCTATGTGGGAATAGAATGTTGTATAGTCTAGACATTGATACAATTAATTATTTCTAATCATTCCTACAAACAGAGCTGACAGGGTAATTTATAGATACTGACATCTAAGGCTAACTGATAGATAGATAGATAGATAGATAGATAGATAGATAGATAGATAGATAGATAGATAGATGGATGGATGGATGGATGGATGGATGGTTGGATGGATGGATGGATGGATGGATGGTTGGATGGATGGATGGATGGATGGATGGATGGATGGATAGATAGATAGATAGATAGATAGATAGATAGATAGATAGATAGATAGATGGATGGATGGATGGATAGATAGATAGATAGATAGATAGATAGATAGATAGATAGATAGATAGATAGATAGATAGATAGATTGATAGATTGATAGATAGATAGATAGATAGATAGATAGATAGATAGATACCAATATCAGTAGTACATACCTATAGTGGGTATAGTAGTGACCAAATCATCCAACTTTAACCTATACAGTATTGTCGTTTTACCGGCTGAGTCCAAACCTGCAAAGTTAACAAACAGAAAAAAAAATTATAAAACTGGAGCCGATCCCCACACGCCATTCTATAGTGATACAATGAACACAGTACACAGTACAGTCAAGCAAAAGCTTCATAACGGGGAAACATGTAAAGGCTTGTGTTTTAATGCATATCGAGCTCGCACGTGTGTGTGTGTGTGTGTGTGTGTGTGTGTGTGTGTGTGTGTGTGTTAGCGTGTGTAATAGTGTTTGTTCTGGTTAGTAAACAAAACAAACAAACGAAAAGGAGACTTTTTTAAAAAAAAAAAACTCCATCATTCCATTAGGATTGAAGAGCACGCAACTGTCGATTTAAAGGTCATGGGTTCGAGTCCCAGGAATTGCTCGCATTCAGATGACACCTCCTAAATCCAAAACATTTGTAAACTGGTAACTGAGATTAGATGGGAGAAAGTAAAAGTGTCTAGATGTTGTGCTTGTCTGTCAAGTGTCTTCTACCCCCCCCCCCCCCCAAACACCCCGCCCCGCCCCCACCCCAACCCCCCCCCTCCTTTTTTTTTTTTTTTTTTTTTTTTTTTTTTTTTTTTTTATAGGGGGCCCCCACTTTAGGGGGGGGGGCGGGCCCCCAATGCCCCCCTTGGCTACGGGGCTGACACACGCACACCCAGTTATCAATGGCCACTAGAAACAAGACACTGCCCTAATGGTCCACGCCGAGGTATAAAATGGAATCTCTCTACACAACGTTTCCAGATTATCAATGCCAATCATTACCAATTCACCCTTAACATATCGACAAACCAAAATTTCCGTCCATGTTTTCTTGTGGACGCAAATTAATGTGGTTTACATGGCGTGAGATAACAAAATCTAAACTGTAAACATTTTTTTTTACCTGGCTTAAGTAAACGCGTAAACCAACTGCACGGAACATTTCAGGACGAAGTATTTATAAACAATAAAGATGGTGTAGTCAGCCCTAGTATAACTTTTTTTGTTTATAACGGCATTTTTTTCTTTAAAGTTTAAATATTACTTCCCCTGGACCCACGCTAGGGGAGAGCAACCAGAACAGTGTCATAGCCCCCCTGAAATAAATGAATTAAATAACATACTTATAGGAATGCAGATAATAATAGGTTTTTGAAATTTTGAGTTTTGTTGAATGCAAAAATCCATCTTCGGCCTACATCTAAATCTCTAATCTTAAGCTGTGATAAGTTTTTAGGCATTTTAAAAGTAACACTACTCATCAAGGCAAATGTGTATTAAATATCAATATGAAAGTTTTATATATATTTATAGACCAATATATATCTATATATATATCTATATATATATATATATTCAGACGATATATTGACGATACAATGGAGATCCTGGTTGTATCTTTCCAGACTTACTACGAACACACAGTGGATAACATCTACACGAGACATAATATGACGATACAGTGGGTAAACAACTATATCTATACGAGACATAATATGACGATACAGTGGATAAACAACAATATCTATACGAGACATAATATGACGATACAGTGGATAAACAACTATATCTATACGAGACATAATATGACGATACAGTGGATAAACAACTATATCTATACGAGACATAATATGACGATACAGTGGATAAACAACTATATCTATACGAGACATAATATGACGATACAATGGCGAAACAACTGCATCTATACGAGACATAATATGACGACATGGATGTTAAACAACTACATCTATACGAGACTTAACATGTCGACAAGTTAGATAAACAACCATATCTTTTATCTCCCCTAGACATTACATGATGCCACAGTTGGACCTTATTGATAAACTAAACTATATCATGCCAGACAACAACATGGCTACATAATGAATAACCAACTTATATCAAACCAGACCACCACATCAGTTATTATGATACCAAAGCATTATTTCCACAGTTACAATAGTTGATCCATATAAT
The DNA here is from genome assembly GCA_021962125.1 of Bulinus truncatus. Classification (NCBI taxonomy): domain Eukaryota; kingdom Metazoa; phylum Mollusca; class Gastropoda; family Planorbidae; genus Bulinus; species Bulinus truncatus. The sequence goes on from JAGDYQ010000024.1 coordinate 4,664,685, forward strand.
ATATATATATATATATATATATATATATATATATATATATATATCACCAAAACCTTAGCAGGACTAGACAGGGGACAGGCCAGCTATATATCCATATTGCTAGGTTCGCAGGAAAACACAGAACCGATATCTAAACGATATGCCTGTGAACACCCTGCAAGGATCAGATACGTAATATCTCAGATCATGTAAGCCTCTATGGGATGGTTATCGCAGTGCACACACTCCTACCCGTAGTGCAATGACCATGTACGGAACTTTAACCATAACCTAAACGATTCCATTTGGTTCTCAAACACGTAACCCTTGGGTCGACAGTCATGCGCTTTTCCACACGACTATCAGCCGTGTACATTCTAATTTTTCGTTCAGGCGGTGAAACCACCTTGCATTACACACCGGTAGTTGAGTCATTGATTGCATCATCTTCAAAATCGATACTAATTTATATCGACCTATTTTTTTTTTCAGCACACGAACACCCCTCGCCCACCACTTGGACTTTCCCCAGCATTGCGTAATTATCATGTATTATTAAGACACTACCCCTTTAAATTGACGAGCTGATCTTTTCAGCCCCCGTTGATTAATACCGAATCTATTTTTCCTCTTTCAAAAAAAATTTTTCTAATATCAGCATGTAATGTAAATAATGTCATCATGAATGTGGCATTAGTTTTGAAAGTTCTAATGGATCAGTTCTTTGAAGAAGAAAATCTATTTTAAAGTGGGAAAAAAATGTTGTGGTAGAGTTATACTGTGACCAACAGTCCCACTCTACCAGGGACACGTAGCATCATCATCTATCCCGTCGTCCTTATAACTCAGATTAATGTTCCGTCTTATGAAGTCAAATCTCGTACTTAGAAAGTATTCATCTTAAACTCGCGAACACATTTATTCATACTTTTCTACTCTCAGCTTTAATGCAATATTATGTTCCAGTACATCCACAACACTCAGTTTATGTCATAAACACTAATACATCCACAACACTCAGTTTATACCATAAACACTAATACATCCACAACACTCAGTTTATATCATAAACACTAATACATCCACAGTTTATACCATAAACACTCAGTTTATCACAACACTCAGTTTATATTACAGATACTAATACATCCACAACACTCAGTTTATATCATAAACACTAGTACATCCACAACACTCAGTTTATAATAAACACTAATACATCCACAACACTCAGTTTATATCATAAACACTAATACATCCTCAACACTCAGTTTATATCATAAACACTAATACATCCACAACACTCAGTTTATATCATAAACACTAACTCGTTTGCCATTTGCTTTTATCAAAAGAATGACTTAGCCTACATCCGATTTTCGTGGACAGTTATTGACATGTGTGTAGGGTGCGTGTTATGGGTGGACTGTCTGGAAGGGAATACCATGGAGGTAATATTAACAACCAGCGTAGGAAAATAATTCACAGAAATATATGTTGTTGTTTTTTTTTTCAAAAAGAAGACTATCACAATATAGTTTCAATTAAAGAAATTATGTTTTAAAAGAATAGTATCAGGTCTTCGAACTATGGAAACAATATCTAATTAAAGCGAAACACCTTTAAACACCATCTTGATAGATTTAATGATAAGAAGAAAATGATTTGAACTCTAATTATTATATTTTGATAACAGTCAAACTAAATATACACTCATTGAAGCTTAACATGTTTAACAACAGCGCATGCACACCATGGTGAACACTATTCCTACTCATGAAATCGTGGATTTCATTTAGCAATATCATGTTTTTATGACCAAGTTATTCATAATTGACATTTAAAAATTATAAACTAAGTTCAAACGATCGCTAAAGTCTCCTCAAAATAAACAAAACCTATCGCCCTAAAAAAATATTAATTAGCTACGTCATTAACTCGAGAATGTATAGAAAGAGAAAGAGGGAATAATAAAATATAAGATAGCCATGGGGAATCTTTCCCTTTTAAATGGTAATTAAAACATTGCCTGTACGTGTACCCTAAACTGTTACATTGCCTGTATTTTGTATATAAACTGTTACATTGCCTGTACGTATTTATAGACTGTTACATTACCTGTACGTGTATATAGACTGTTACATTGCCTGTACGTGTAGATAAACTGTTACATCGCCTGTACGTGAATATAGACAACAACAGCGACTGAGGGGAGTTACGGAAGCCCTCGTTGAGACGGATGGTCGTGCGGTAAAGCGCTCGACTGTCGACCTGAAGGTACCTGGTTCGATCTCCGGTGAGGACTAAGGAAAATTTTCAGGTCTTCAGCTCAAGTTCTCGATATATCTCCCGTGGTGTCTCCATGGCCATTGCACTATCGGCTATGGTGAGGATGAAAGAAGGGCACCATAAAAACCGTCCCATTAGTGGTTTATAGGATCTAAGAGATTTCATCTCATCCTTACAGGGACTTCACACACACGGAAGCCCTCTGCTGCTAAATGTATAGCTGTTTTATATGGATTGGGGGGAGGGGCAAATGCTCAGGGGCCCGGCGAGTTTTAGGGGCCCCGGACTGAGCTTTTGAAAATACTATTATCAACACGGGGGGGGGCCCGTGACAGCCCTGCCCAGGGGCCCGAAATTTCTGTCGGTGGGCCCCATAGAGTGCCGATTCCTAACATACTTTCAGAGCCCTCGACGGGTACTTTTGTCTCTCCCTCCCCATCCATGCGCAGAACGGCCCTCTTAGTCTAAGAATGAGTCTGCCTATAGAAGTAAATAGAAAGAAAGTCAACTCAAATAACAGCTTTTGCTTATATTTTTCAAGTTTTTTTTTTAAAATGAGCATCATTAAAACAGATTAACAATTACAAACTATTCTATACAGAGCCTACCTTACGTTGTTTGGGGCCCTAGGCCAGGTACTATTGGGGGCCCTTAGTTGTTTGGGGCCCTAGGCCAGGTACTATTGGGGGCCCTTACGTTGTTTGGGGCCCTAGGCCAGGTACTATTGGGGGCCCTTAGTTGTTTGGGGCCCTAGGCCAGGTACTATTGGGGCCCTACGTTGTTTGGGGCCCTAGGTCAGGTACTATTGGGGGCCCTTACGTTGTTTGGGGCTCTAGGCCAGGTACTATTGGGGGCCCTAGGCACAGGTACATTTGGGGACCCTGGGCAAAGTTTTTTGTTTTTGTGGGCCTGTAGGAAAATATACAATCGAGCCGTAGCCAAATATACGCTTCAGGGTCTTAGAAAAACCGGTATTTTAAGGGTTCTAAAAATAACGAGGTCCACGCCACCGCTTGCAAATACTGGGGGTGGGGAACTTAATATTCTTTGAGACCGGGGCCTTCTGTCGTTTTAGCCCGGGGAGGGGGGGTCTTTGAAAAAAGGCTAATATAGCCCCTTGTTTGTTGTTCACGTGCTTGTAAAGAAATAGTCCTGATAGAGGGCCCATTATAAGTGGTAGATCTAGGCAGCCGCCGGTTTTTCCTGGCCTTAAGTACGGCTATGATCGTAAATGTTCCAGTGATTGAATTACACTGAGCTTACTTTTCTAAAAGACTCAAATTTCAAAACGAAACAACTGTAGCCCAGACGTCATTCATGGCTTCTTTGAAAGGTAACAAAAAATTGTCTTTATGTTTGATATATAATAAGATAAAACTCTACAATCCAGCTCTTCATCTACCTTAATCTGTGTGAATACCTCTTTTTATATTTATCGCGACAGAAACTCTGCATAACGCTGCCACTGGGCCTATATTTAACATTTTCAAAGGATGCATTATTTCCTGGCATGTTTTTTTTTTAAAAATGGAGCCAAAATTTAATGCCGTTATTTAAACATTATATTTCGGAGTATATATAAACGTGTCTGAAATTACCGGAAGAGGAAGATAGAAGAAAACATAAGGCTAGTGTTAGGATAGCTACTTATTGTTAACAAAAATGTTGGGGGATTAGAAAAAAAAGGGGGGGGGGCTATTTAAAAAAAATAATCTTTTATATTTTTGTCTGTTAATATTATCACAAAATCAAAACATATAAAATACTACATATATCAAGAGGATTTTTTCTTCTTTTACAAGCATTAAGAAATAAATAATGTAAACAGAAGAGGGGAAAAGTACAATCGTAATACATCAGAACCATACTTGAACAATCAAATTAATCTTTAAAATGTATCATTCACTCGTATTTATTCCATCTTCATCTTATGTTTTTTTTTTCCACCCTGCCCTTCCACTTCCCTTATATTCGCTCTCCTTCTTCCCAAGCCATTTTTTTTTTTTATAAAGTTTATCTCTAAAATGTGTTGGCAAAAAAAAACGAAAAAAAAATAGATAACTCACGCAACTCTTTGAATTACTTCCCTTCTGGACCATCAACATAGTGAACGAATTCTTATTTTTTTTTTTTAAAAAGCCACAGTAAAGGGGGAGGGGGGTATCCTTATCCGTAACTAAGTTTAAATATTCGCATGTCATTCTCTGTATCTGACCTGCACTGATAATATATTATACCTAACGAACTCTTGCAGTAAAAAAAAAATGGGTTGGCTAAAGTTCGCTTCTGGGTTTTACATCTAGGCAACTTTTTTTTTGTATTGTTGCTAATAAATAAAGAGAGATGTCTATACCTTGCGGGGCACCCATCCAGGCCCGTAGCGTGCGGAGGCCGGGGGGGCCGGGCCCGCCTGCGTTTTGTCTGGCCCCCCTGCTTATTTATTCTACTTAGTAAAATGTATTACCTGGCCCCCCTGCTATTGCTTGGCCCCTGCTGTAGAATGCCTGGCCCCTCCTGTAGAATTTTCACGCTACGGGGCTGCACCCATCAATCATTTAACTGTAAGGGGCTTTTATTTGTATTATATGTGGTATTTTTATATGCGGACAATGTGTTTTTTTTTTTAATTTCATTTGTTAGTCATTAGGTGGGTAGGTTATCGACACTTCTTGAAATATTTCTTGCCCAGCTTTATGTATCAGATTTATACATTAATGCTTAAAACCGCATCCTGATTTATGGCATTCACCTAGTGTTGAATCAGATATTGGTTCAATTTGCCCAGTGAGGTTTATAAAATTTGAAACATCGTATAAAAAGGAAAAATTTACAAATCAAAAGTTAGATTAAAGAGTTTCTTTAATCTTGCCATTTATTTTTTTTATTCTTAATCTCGCATATTTTGTACGTAGGAAACTCAGTGTGTAAATGTACGTAGGAAACTAAGTGTGTAAATGTACGTAGGAAACTCGGTGTGTAAATGTACGTAGGAAACTCAGTGTGTAAATGTACGTAGGAAACTAAGTGTGTAAATGTACGTAGGAAACTCATTGTGTAAATGTACGTAGGAAACTCAGTGTGTAAATGTACGTAGGAAACTCATTGTGTAAATGTACGTAGGAAACTCAGTGTGTAAATGTACGTAGGAAACTAAGTGTGTAAATGTACGTAGGAAACTCGGTGTGTAAATGTACGTAGGAAACTCAGTGTGTAAATGTACGTAGGAAACTCAGTGTGTAAATGTACGTAGGAAACTAAGTGTGTAAAGTAAAGGTACAGTTATTTTAAACACACAGTTAGCTGAAAATGTTATTAAGCATACATTTGCTAACTTAAAAAACGACAGTAAAATAGACCAAAATGTCTTTCAGTCCAATACGGCTAGTTATCTGTATGTTTGTCTTTCTATCTACACGTGTGTCTGTCTTATACGTCTGTCCTTTTATTCATTAAGTAGTTACTTTTATAGATAGACATATAGACCAACCGGCGGATATATAGATTCGATATACATACTTAGATAGGTAGATAAATAGGTACATAATTAAACAGACTGAGATAGATATATTAGATAGATTAGATAGATAGATAGATAGCATTTACTCACCAAGCAAGATAATCCGGACGTCCTTATGCCGGAGCCTGGCCCAGAAGTTCCCCATTTTGACCTTCACCCTGGCGAGAGATAACGCCGCAGACGACATGCACACAGAGTGGTCTGGTCAGTTCGGGAGGTTAATGAACTTTTGTTGTTGTTTTTTTTTCTCTACGAGGGATGCACCCAGTCAAGGGATGGTGGGTGAGGAAATGGCAGGAGTCCCCGTCAATCTCGGACACTTTGGTCAAGTGACCGCCTGTGCGGACTGGACATCTTGGTCAAGTGGGTGGCGATGGGGCGTTCGTCATAGTGTATTGATTACACGGTCTGAAATCTGAAAATAACAAAAACATTGATGAGTATACAGATGACGCTAATTGAGCTGTTCGTTTTGTAAAATAGATTATATCAGACATGTATACAAAATTACACGTTATCTTTCGCGGACACACACACACATATTGACTCAGGCATTGACTCACACAGACACATATAAACTCACACATAATGACATATACGCACATAGTCTAACGTAGTTTTTGCACATAGACTTACATGTATTGACACAGACATACTCAATGACAAAGGCTTTTGACAAATAAAGAAAAAAAAAACAACAACGAATTGACTAAACAATAACAGAATATAAAACTAAACAAATTATAATAGTTATTACTAAATGAGAAAAACCATGCATCTCTGTTATACGATAAAATACAATTTGTACAGTGAATATAGCCTTATGGGGGAGGGGGGTATTTTTTTTTTACTTTCGAATTAACAAATAAAAAAAAAACAACTAACAGTACTTTGTTCATTAAGTAATGGAGGCGATAATTCAATATGTCTCTATTCTTGCTTGTGCTTTCTGTCTCTATTTTGTCAGTTGTATTTTCTTTATTTGTCTTTCTATCTCTCCAGCCATTCCACCATTTTCGTTTTTTTTTAATCTGCTGGCAAACGTGCACCAAGTTTTTCAGTGAAGCTTCTACTCAAAGATTAATTAATTTTTAGAATTAGATGTAAGCTCCTGTAATGGGCTATTTTTATAACTAGAACACCGGACGTGACCATTTTGGCTTAAAGTTTGTTTCCCAACACTCCATTAAAAAGGTACATAGATGCAGCAACTCGGAGATCGAACCTTCATAAGAGCTCTGGATATCGACCAGATAATCACTTTGATATTTTTCTTTTCTATGTGTGTGCTTATAATTCGATGATGATTCTTTTTGTAGCCTTTTCTTTAAACAAGCAAATCGATGTCGAAAAATTTGTCAGTAAACAAGTGAAAACTGACGAGAGAGATAATGTGAATCGCTCTACGGGTATTTAAAAGTATCGATACTGCTTGGGGAATGGCTCGAGTCTTTTTGTTAATATTGACCACATAACAACAAAAAAAAATGATAAATAACCACAAAATAACATTAGTAGTAACATTAAACAAAACATATGCGCTTTATTTTTTTCTCGTAAGGGTCAAATGTGGGATTTTTTTTTTTCAGTAATTATATTCACTCCTCTTTAATGTTAACTTCAATTGTTTTTTATTTCATGTAGGTATACGGCACTTACAATATTTTTTTCTTCATGACATATACAATAGATGCAAAGATGCACGTAAGAGCCCATGGGGGGGGGGAGGGTAGGGGGGGACCATCCGAGCAGAGGAAGTGGGTTTAATTATAGACATGGTGTACCCCTCGGGGAAATGATGTTGCAATCACAATGCCCAGTCGACCTCACTAATGTTACGTGACCATCTAGCTGGTGGTGGGGGGGAGGGAAGCAGAGCCGTTTTCACAATTTATTTTTGAGTGTAGGGGTAGGGGTGGGGGGGGGGCGTTGCTAGGTAAAGTTAGTTTGTGGGTCTTAAGCAACAAAAAAAAAAACCACTCTGAAGGTCGCCTCATGAACATGATAAAGTCTTAAGCTCTTGTAACAAGTTATCAGATTGCCCCTCCCTTTTTTTTGGGCTGGCAATTAGTCTCCAGGGGTGGGGGGCGGCGGCATTAGAAGTGGGGGCCCTATAAAAAAAACGGTTCTGGTTGTGTGGGCTTGTGGAGATCAGTCGATAGGGGGGGATGTCGTGATCATTTCAGGGGGCCAGCCTGCGGAAAGGAATCTAGAAAGATGACATTTTTTTTAATAGCATGACCTATAAGTGTTTAAACGAAAGTCAGTTGAACAATGTTTTTTTATTTATTTTCATTGAACATATAATGATATTTTTGTAAAGGTATAAATCTTATTAAGAAGAAATCGACGAGTACAGTAGTGTTGTTTTCGTTGACGAAAACTAAAACTAAAACCTTCGTTGACGAAAATGTTGACTTTTCGTCAACGAGAACTAAAACTAAAACTAAAATTAGAAGCAAGACTAACACTAGACGAAAACTAAAATTATAACAGAAAAAACGAAATAAAAACTGAAACTAAAATATGACCTGGGACTAAAACAACACTAGAGTACAGCGCTGGGCATCTGTAGAAACAGTTTTAGTACGCCTAGTTAATTATCAAAGTAGTTATTGGTGTAAACAATACGTAGTCCTGCTAAGGGGTGTGGGGGGGGGGAAGTCAGGCAAACCCTGTGTGATACTTTTACTTTGCTTACATTTATTTCAAGGAAAATTATTATTCCCTCATTCCACCCCCACTTCCCCCCTTTCGCCAGTATGTATAAGATAACCTTGTGGCGTGCCGAGGTTCGATTGAGACCCTGGGGCCATCTCAAGCACAGAGCTTCTAATAAATGGACGATCGCTGTTAAAAAAAAATTGGTTCTGATGATGACCTGGATACTGGGCAAGGTTATCATTAAACAGACCACAGGGCTCATATTATAACGCCTTGACAAGAAAGTTGAATGATATAAGTATAGCATAAAAATGGAATCTCTATCGTTCAAATACTAGCTGTTAATGAAAGGTATATTGTATTAATGGAATCTCTATTTATTCAAATACTAGCTGTTAATGAAAGGTATATTGTATTAATGGAAACTCTATTATTCAAACACTAGCTGTTAATGAAAGGTATATTGTATTGCAAGTATTAATGGATTTTCAATCACTTAAATATCAACTGTTAATAAAAAGTATATTGTATTACAAATTTCAGATCAACGTCAACGCAACATATTTCAAGCATTGCGTACAGGTGTCAATTGAATTAGAACTGTCAACTGAATTTTTTTTTCCCCGTATATTTTTTTTTTGAATATTTTTACAAACAAGAAACTAATATCTAAATTAGAATGGATGAAAATATTTCTAACAAAAAATTAGGTCATCAAAAGTTAAAAATAAATAAATACGGAAAAAAAAAGAAAATGTCATTGCAAAGTTAGTTTAAATTTAGAAATGGATGACAGAATCTGGATTAAAATTGGATTTTTTTTTTTTTGGAGGGGGGGGGGGGTAAGGAGGAGAAAAGGGGGGACGGGGTAAATAGGGAAGGGGTGGACCATAAATGTGAGATACCAGCGAGAGAGTGATGGACGGGCGAAATTGAGAGAGAGTGAGAGAGAGAGAGAGGACTTGGGAGGACATTTGTTGAGCAGGATGACAGCTTTCGATGGCGGGGATGGGAGGGGAGAGTGAGAGTTGTGTGTGTGTGTGGCGTGTGTGTCAGGGGATAATTGATTGTATTTATTGTGTGGGTGGGGTTCGGCGTATGTGTTGGCGCAAGAGCACGTGATTTTTAGGTCAAATCTGGGAGTGCGAGGTGTGGGCCGGGGGGGGGGGGTGGAAGGACCGTCGCATTATCAAGATGGCAGACGGCGCCCCGGCAATTAACAAGGCCTCCTATGGTTGAAGACAGTAATGGCAGATTCCACCCTCGCAGAGTACTCACTACTCGGATGGGGGCGGGGGAAGGGGGGGGGTCATTTTCAAAAGAAAATCCCATGTAACAAGTTTCATCCGACATATAAACAAAAAAAGAAAAGGACGGAACAGCAATTAGAAATTTTCCTGGAGTTGGAAGAAAATCACCGATAAATTCCTCTCAAGTTGACTTTTACAGCATCAATTTGTTTCTGTGAAATTTTAATGGATTATTGCTTAGACATTGTTAACCCTTCAGAGTACCTAAAAGTTACCAAGTGCGAAACATAACTACACAAAAAAAACACCCTAGGACGTTGTTTAATTATATTAAATAAAAACGAAGACTAGTTATAGATACTAACCACAAGAGTTTGGAAGATAAGGTTGAAGTTTAACACAAGAACTGATAATAGATACAAAGACTTTAAGACCAAGAGTTTGCTAAGGTTGAAAATGAATACAAGAACTAATAATAGATACAAAGACCAAGAGTTTGGAAGCTAAGGTTGAAAATTAATACAAGAACTAATAATAGATACAAAGACCAAGAGTTTGGAAGCTAAGGTTGAAAATTAATACAAGAACTGATAATATATACAAAGTCTATAAGACCAAGAGTTTGGAAGCTAAGGTTGAAAATTAATACAAGAACTAATAATATATACAAAGTCTATAAGACCAAGAGTTTGGAAGCTAAAGTTGAAAATTAATACAAGAACTAATAATATATACAAAGACTATAAGACCAAGAGTTTGGAAGATAAGGTTGAAAATTAATACAAGAACTGATAATAGATACAAAGACTAAGCGACGAAGAGTTTGGAAGCTAAGGTTAAAAATTGTTTTCGCCGTCACTGTAACATCGTTTCAGTTTTTTGTTTTTACATTTAAACAAAGTATGTTTAATAAAAAAAAGAAAACAGCAGGTAATCAACGGAGCGAGACTGTGTAGGCCTAAAAGACGGAAGATGGCAGTTATACTAATGTTTTGTTTAAATACGTATGTAAGCGTCTCCCAGCAAATAAGACAAAAATCAATGACAGTCACAGAGACGAAGTGTACTAGACTTGACCGTAGAATACAGCGACATCACTCACTCATTGATGTTTTTTTTTATGTGCCAGTCTTTTTTTTATGTGCCAGTCTTTTTTTTTTCATGTGCCAGTCTTTTTTTTTTTCATGTGCCAGTTTTTATTTAATATTTCAACACGAATATATGCCAGTGTGTATTCAAGTTTTTTTTTTGGTCTCATGATCAAACTTGTAATCAATTACTCCTCTTCAAAAATTCTCCGGGTAAAGAAAAAAAAATGCTTATTTAAAAAAAAAAGCGAAACAAAATAAAGGTGCAGCTAAGATAATTACACTCATATCCAAGTATTTTAAAAATAGCTTGTGGACGGACGAACTTCGATCAGGATATATTCTTCTTTACTTATAATAATAACTGGATAGATTTTTTTTTTTTTAAATTTCACTCTTTCTCTACACATTTGGATATATTTCTATGATTAGAATGAAAAAAGGGGGTGGGGTGAGGACTGTGTTAAGTACGGTGGAAATCGATAACATTGTCAACAGTATCGGTACATCATTTGTAATAGCTTAAAGAGACATTTGCTAGTGAACTGGTTAGCTTTAAATGTAAGTCTATTTTCTGTGCCGCCAGGAACTGGTTGTCGTTCTTTTTTTTTAAATATTTATTCCAATAAAAATTATTGTTGCTAACAGATGGGTTATTTTAATTATTTATTATATTTGACATGCTTTTTCAATCGTGAACATAAAGAGGTTTTTTTTTTTTAATTTATTTATTTACTATTAACATACTGACTGGCAACCAATGAAATTGCAGCGCACTGTCTTTATAAAAATCACAAATATATGACATGTTTTTTTTTTGTTGTTATTTGTTAGTTGTTTTGTTTTAATTGGATATAGGCTACATTTCTTACAAATTTACGAAAACATTCATAAAATACTTTATGATAACATTAATGGGGAAAAAAAAGTAATTAATCAGGGAAGGATGAAAAAATATTTGAATGATTTCATTTTCCAAAAGGAAGCAACAAGATGACATTTACAAACATAAGGATCTAGAATATGAAAGGGGGAGGGGTGGGGGGTTGTGCTGTTTAAAAGTTAATTGAATGGATGTGTGTCTAACTCTGTATCCGTGGTGCTTATGGGGGACGAGCTGAAATTTCTTGCGGCAGCTCGATCTGTGTGCTGAGGGTTACGGGTTCGACTTCCGGTGTGTGGCTATGGTGGAGATGAATGGCACTGCAAAACCGTCCTATTAGTGGTTTATAGAATCTAAGAGATATACATATCATTTCTAACTTTTCATCAGAGTTAACTTGGGTCAACCGCTGAGCGTGTTTTGTTTTCTTGAATCAGAGGGAAGCGTCATTGGGGGGGGGCACGGCTTGAAGTGGGAAGAGTCCCTGCCACAAATTTCGGCTATTAATAATATACAGTTAAAAAGCGTGGGTGATTACAATATACTGAACTAAATATGTATTTACATTGGTTGAAAAGTAGCAGTACATAAATAAATAATTAATCTATTTATTTCGATGGAACCCTTGCTTATATTTTTTTATAAATGATAATTGATATAAATATTTGTAAGGTTTTTTTTTTACTTTGTATGCATTTTTTTTTGAAGCTTTTAAAAAAAATATTAGTTATATAGTTAACAATTTTACAATTTCATTATTTTTTAGTCATGAAAGTTTATTATAAATTGATAAGTTCGGCTCTACATATGTGTTTTTTTTTGTTTACTAAATATAAACTGGAGTTTTGATTTCAAGGACATCGGGGGGGGGGGGGCATTGGGCTAACCCTGTTCTCGACAATTTGCTCTCTATCTACTCCTCTAGACCTGTTTTAAACATATCTTTGCGTGTTTGTGTGCGTGTGTGGGTACGAGAGAGAGAGAGAGAGAGAGAGAGAGAGAGAGACAGACAGACAGACAGACAGAGAGAGAGAGAGACAGAGAGAGAGAGAGAGAGAGGCAGAGAGACACAGAGAGAGAGTTATAGTCATTGTTTTATCATGTATACCAAAGAACGAAGGTCACTTTGCTCGTATAAATGTGGGTCATGAATTTAAAAGTTTGAACACCACTGTTCCAGACATTGGATCCCCCACCTTCTCCCGCCTTTTCTCAGAGGCTGTACTAATTTTCAGACGCGAATCAAAATGAAAAAAAAAAACCGTTTCAGTCCTTACTTGGAATGGAATCAGCGCAACAGTATCTTCGATAACACGCACCAATCAAATCGCATCCTCGTGAAACTGTATTAAGATAAACCCTATCTGAGTGAAGATGAGTTAAAAGATTATCGCATCATTTGACACGGCAGCATATCGCTTTGAAGTATATCACTCACGTTTTGGGCGTGAGAAGTGACGAGTCTCAGAAACCAACACACCTGGGTAAAGTGGGTCGGGGGTTGGGGGGGGGAGGGGCATGTATTACAGTGGATATCAGTGTTATGAACAAGAACACCCACATATATATCATTTTTCACATAAGCGCACATTTATGTAACCTTCAACCTGTCTATTGAATAGTATGTGCTGTGGGTTGCAGATATTTCGTAAACCTGCAAGGTACAGTTGATAGTAAATGAAGATCAGTCTAAATATATAATTTGTTGCTTCATAGTGTTTGTTACAGGCTTAATGTGTTTGTGACCATATATCCATTCATAGATGGTACAAGTGTACCGAAAAAAAAATGCTGCGCAATGAATTAACATTTCAATGGATTAAACTCATCAAAGAACTTCAATGCATCTAAAAAATTAAAACAATCCGAATTCCCTGTATGTATATTGTATTATTTAACTGTAAAAAAAATTAAGCCAAACCAACGGAGGATATGACAA
>JAGDYQ010000024.1:4678793-4693411 GCA_021962125.1 Bulinus truncatus
TTGTATCTATCGTATAACAGAGATGCATGGTTTTTCTCATTTAGTAATAACTATTATAATTTGTTTAGTTTTACATTCTGTTATTGTTTAGTCAACTCGTTGTTTTTTTTTATTTGTCAAAAACTACGCCAGACTATGTGCGTATCTGCCATTATGTGTGAGTTTATATGTGTCTTTGTGAGTCTATGCCTGTCTAAGTCAATATGTGTGTGTGTGACCGCGAAAGACAATGTATAATTGTATATAAATGTTTGATATAATCTATTTTACAAAACGAACAGCTCCAGTGGCGTCATCTGTTTACTCATCAATGTTTTTGTCATTTTCAGATTCCAGACCGTGTAATCATTGCACTATGACGAACGCACCATCGCCACGCACTTGACCAACATGTTCAGTCCGCACAGGCGGTCACTTGACCAGAGTGTCCGAGATTGACGGGGACTCCTGCCATTTCCTCACCCACCATCCCTTGACTGGGTGCATCCCTCGTAGAGAAAAAAAACAACAATAAAAGTTCATTAACCTCCCGAACTGACCAGACTACTCTGTGTGCATGTCGTCTGCGGCGTTATCTCTCGCCAGGGTGAAGGTCAAAATGGGGAACTTCTGGGCCAGGCTCCGGCATAAGGACGTCCGGATTATCTTGCTTGGTGAGTAAATGATATCTATCTATCTATATATCTATCTATCTATCTATCTATCTATCTATCTATCTATCTATCTATCTATCTATCTATCTATCTATCTAATCTATCTATCTCTGTTTAATTATGTACCTATTTATCTACCTATCTAAGTATGTATATCTAATCTATCTATCCGCCGGTTTGTCTATATGTCTATCTATAAAAGTAACTACTTAATGAATAAAAGGACAGACGTATAAGACAGACACACGTGTAGATAGAAAGACAAACATACAAATATCTAGCCAGATTGGACTGAAAGACATTTTGGTCTATTTTACTGTCGTTTTTTAAGTTAGCGAATGTATGCTTAATAACATTTTCAGCTAACCGTGTCTTTAAAATAACTGTACCTTTACTTTACACACTGAGTTTCCTACGTACATTTACACTCTTGAGTTTCCTACGTACATTTAAACTCTGAGTTTCCTACGTACATTTACACACTTAGTTTCCTACGTACATTTACACACTGCAGTTTTTTACGTATTTGGTATTATTTTATTTAGGTTTCCCCATTTACACACTGAGTTTTTTTTTTTTTTAGTTCCTACGTACATTTACACACTGAGTTTCCCACGTACATTTACACACTTGAGTTTCCGTATGTACATTATTAATAGTTTCCTATACATTAGATTGAGTTTTTTTAAGATTATTTTTACACACTCGAGTTTCTCACGTACATTTACACACTTAGTTTCTTACGTACATTTACACACTTAGTTTCCTACGTACATTTACACACTGAGTTTCCTACGTACATTTACACACTTAGTTTCTTACCTACATTTACACACTTAGTTTCCTACGTACAAAATATGCGAGATTAAGAATAAAAAAATAAATGGCAAGATTAAAGAAACTCTTTAATCTAACTTTCGATTTGTAAATTTTTCCTTTTTATACAGTGTTTTAATTTTATAAACATCACTGGGCAAATTGAACCAATACCTGATTCAACACTAGTTGAATGCCATAAATCAGGCTGCGCTTTTAAGCATTAATGTATAAATCTGATACATAAAGCTGGGTAAGAAATAATTCTAGAAGTGTCGATAGCCTACCCACCTAATGACTAACAAATGAAATTTAAAAAAAAACATTGTCCACATACAAAAAATACCACATATAATACAAATAAAAACCCTTTACAGTTGTATGATTGATGGGTGCCCCGCAAGGTATAGACATATCTCTCTCTTTTTTTTATTAGCAACAATACACACAAAAAAAAAGATGCCCTAGATGTAAAACCCAGCAGCGAACTTTAGCCAACCCATTTTTTTACTGCAAGAGTTCGTTAGGTATAATATCTTATCAGTGCAGGTCAGATACAGAGAATGACATGCGAATATTTAAACTTAGTTACGGATAAGGATTCCCCCCCCCTTCTCCCTTTATGGTGGCTTTATTTACAAAAAAAATAAGAGAATTCGTTCACTATGTTGATGGTTCAGAAGGGAAGTAATTCAAAGAGTTGAGTGAGTTATCTTTTTTTATTTTCGTTTTTTTTGCCACACATTTTAGAGATAAACTTTACAAAAAAAAAATGGCTTGGGAAGAAGGAGAGCGAATATAAGGGAAGTAGAAGGGCAGGGTTGGAAGAAAACATAAGATGAAGATGAAATAAATACGAGTGAATGATACATTTTAAAGATTAATTTGATTGTTCAAGTATGGGTCTGATGTATTACGATTGTACTTTTCCCCTCTTCTGTTTACATTATTTTTTTCTTAATGCTTGTAAAAGAAAAAAAAAATCCGTCTTAATTTATGAAATAATTTATATGTATTGATTTTGTGTTAACATTAACAGACAAAAATATAAAAGATTATTTTTTTAACCCCCCCCCCTTTTCCAATCCCCCAACATTTTTTTAAACAGTAAGTTGCTTTCCTAACACTAGCCTTATGTTTTCTTCTGTCTTCCTCTTCCGGTAATTTCAGACACGTTTATATATACTCCGAAATATAATGTTTAAATACCGGCATTAAATTTTGGCTCCATTTTTTTTTTTTTAAAAACATGCCAGGAAATAATGCATCCTTTGAAAATGTTAAATATAGGCCCAGTGGCAGCGTTATGCAGAGTTTCTGTCGCGATAAATATAAAAAGAGGTATTCATACAGATTAAGGTAGATGATGAAGAGCTGGATTGTAGAGTTTATCTTATTATATATCAAACATAAAGACAATTTTTTGTTACCTTTCAAAGAAGCAATGAATGACGTCTGGGCTACAGTTGTTTCGTTTTGAAATTTGAGTTTTTTAGAAAAGTAAACTCAGTGTATTTCAATCACTGGAACATTTATGATCAGAGCCGTACTTAAGGCTAGGAAAACCGGCGGCTGCCTAGAGCTACCACTTATAATGGGCCCTCTATGGCTCTATCAGGGACTATTTCTTTACAAGCACGTGAACAACACACAAGGGGGTATATTAGCCTTTTTTCAAAGACCCCCCCTCCCCGGGCTCAAAGGATATTAGGTTCCCCCACCCCCAGTATTTGCAAGCTGTGGCGTGGACCTCGTTATTTTTAGAACCCTTTTAATATACCGGTTTTTCTAAGACCCTGAAGCGTATCTTTGGCTACGGCTCCCTTGTACATTTTCCGAAGGCCCACAAAAAAAACTTTGCCCAGGGTCCCCAAATGTACCTGTGCCTAGGGCCCCCAATAGTACCTGGCCTAGGGCCCCCAATAGTACCTGGCCTAGGGCCCCAAACAACGTAAGGTAGCCTCTGTATAGAATAGTTTGTAATTGTTAATCTGTTTTAATGATGCTCATTTTAAAAAAAAAAAACTTGAAAAATATAAGCAAAAGATGTTATTTGAGTTGACTTTCTTTCTATTTACTTCTTTAGGCAGACCCATTCTTAGACTAATAGGGGCCGTTCTGCGCATAGATGGGGAGGGAGAGACAAAAGTACCCGTCGAGGGCTCTGAAAGTATCAAATATGTTAGGAATCGGCACTTGATGGGGCCTTTTTGTCAATTGAGCCCCAGGCCCACCGAAAGAAATTTCGGGCTTTCGGGCCCCTGGGCAAGGCTGTTAGGCCCCCCCCCCGTGCTGATAATAGTATTTTCAAAAGTTGATTGGCCAGCCGGGACCCTGAGCATTTGCCCCCCCCCCCAATCCATATAAAACAGCTATACATTTAGCAGCAGAGGGATTCCGTGTGTGTGAAGTCCCTGTAAGGATGAGATGAAATCTCTTAGATCCTATAAACCACTAATGGGACGGTTTTTATGGTGCCCTTCTCTCATCCCCGCCATAGCCGATAGTGCAATGGCCATGGAGACACCACGGGAGATATATCGAGAACTTGAGCTGAAGACCTGAAAATTTTCCTTGGTCCTCACTGGAGATCGAACCAGGTACATTCAAGTCGACAGTCGAGCGCTTTACCGCACGACCATCCGTCCCAACGAGGGCTTCCGTAACTCCCCTCAGTCGCTGTTGTTGTCTATATACACGTACAGGCAATGTAACAGTTTATCTACACGGACAGGCATTGTAACAGTCTATATACACGTATAGACAATGTAACAGTCTATAAATACGTACAGGCAATGTAACAGTTTATATACACGTACAGGCAATGTTTTAATTACCATTTAAAAGGGAAAGATTCCCCACGGATATCTTATATTTTATTATTCCCTCTTTCTCTTTCTATACATTCTCGAGTTAATGACGTGGCTAATTAATATTTTTAGGGCATAGGTTTTGTTTATTTTGAGGAGACTTTAGCGATCGTTTGAACTTAGTTTATAATTTTTAAATGTCAATTATGAACAACTTGGTCATAAAAACATGATATTGCTAAATGAAATCCACGATTTCATGAGTAGGAATAGTGTGCACCATGGTGTGCATGCGCTGTTGTTAAACATGTCAGGCTTCAATGAGTGTATATTTAGCTTGACTGTTATCAAAATATAATAATTAGAGTTCAAATCATTTTCTTCTAATCATTAAATCTATTAAGATGGTGTTTAAAGGTGTTTCGCTTTAATTAGATAATTTTAAACATAATTTCTTTAATTGAAACTATATTGTGATAGTCTTCTTTTTGAAAAAAACAGCATATATTTTTGTGAATCATTTTCCTACGCTGGTTGTTAATATTACCTCCATGGTATTCCCTTCCAGACAGTCCACCCATAACACGCACCCTACACACATGCCAATAACTGTCCATGAAAATCGGATGTAGGCTAAGTCATTCTTTTGATAAAAGCAAATGGCAAATGAGTTAGTGTTTATGATATAGACTGAGTGTTGTGAATGTATTAGTGTTTGTAATATAAACTGAGTGCTGTGGATGTATTAGTGTTTATGATATAAACTGAGTGTTGTGGATGTATTAGTGTTTATGATATAAACTGAGTGTTGTGGATGTAATAGTGTTTATGACATAAACTGAGTGTTGTGGATGTACTGGAACATAATGTTGCATTAAAGCTGAGAATAGAAAAGTATGAATAAATGTGTTCGCGAGTTTAAGATGAATACGTTCTAAGTACGAGATTTGACTTCATAACCCGGAACATTAATCTGAGTTATAAGGACGACGGGATAGATGATGATGCTACGTGTTCCTGGTATAGTGGGACAGTTGGTCACAACCACAACTTTTTTTTTCCCACTTTAAAATCGATTTTCTTCTTCAAAGAACTGATCCATTAGAACTTTCAAAACTAATGCCACATTCATGATGACATTATTTACATTACATGCTGATATTAGAAAAAAAATTTTGAAAGAGGAAAAATAGATTCGGTATTAATCAACGGGGGCTGAAAAGATCAGCTCGTCAATTTAAAGGGGTAGTGTCTTAATAATACATGATAATTACGCAATGCTGGGGAAAGTCCAAGTGGTGGGCGAGGGGTGTTCGTGTGCTGAAAAAAAATAGGTCGATATAAATTAGTATCGATTTTGAAGATGATGCAATCAATGACTCAACTACCGGTGTGTAATGCAAGGTGGTTTTCACCGCTGAACGAAAAATTAGAATGTACACGGCTGAGAGTCGTGTGGAAAAGCGCATGACTGTCGACCCAAGGGTTACGTGTTTGAGAACCAATGGAATCGTTTAGGTCATGGTTAAAGTTCCGTACACGGTCATTGCACTACGAGTAGGAGTGTATGCACTGCGATAACCATCCCATAGAGGCTTATATAATCTGAGATATTACGTATCTGATCCTTACAGGGTCTTCACAGGCATATCGTTTAGATATCGGTTCTGTGTTTCCCTGCGAACCTAGCAATATGGATATATAGCCGGCCTGTCCCTGTGTCGTCCTGCTAAGGTTTTGGTGATATATATATATATATATATATATATATATATATATATATATGTGTGTGTGTGGGTCAACTATTGTAAATGTGGAAATAATGCTTTGGTATCATAATAACTTTTACTGATGTAGTGGTCTGGTTTGATATAAGTTGGTTATTCATTGTGTAGCCATGTTGTTGTCTGGCATGATATACTTAAGGTTATCAATAAGGTCCAACTGTGGCATCATGTAATGTCTAGGGGAAATAAAAGATATGGTTGTTTTTTTCTAACTTGTCGACATGTTAAGTCTCGTATAGATGTAGTTGTTTAACATCCATGTCGTCATATTATGTCTAGTATAGATGCAGTTGTTTCGCCATTGTATCGTCATATGTCTCGTGTAGATGTTATCCACTGTGTGTTCGTAGTAAGTCTCGAAAGATACAACCAGGATCTCCATTGTATCGTCAATATATCGTCTGAATATATATATATAAAACGTTCATATTGATATTTAATACACATTTGCCTTGATGAGTAGTGTTACTTTTAAAATGCCTAAAAACTTATCACAGCTTAAGGTTAGAGATTTAGATGTAGGGCGAAGATGGATTTTGCATTCAACAAAACTTTAAATTTCAAAAACCTATTACTATCTGCATTCCTATATGTTATTTAATTCATTACTTTCAGGGGTGGGGGGGGGGGTGGGGGCTATGACACTGTTCTGGCTGCTCTCCCCTAGCTTGGGTCCAGGGGAAGTAATATTTAAACATTAAAGAAATAATGCCGTTATAAAAAAAAAGTTATACGAGGGCTGACTACACCATCTTTATTGTTTATAAATACATCGTACTGAAATGTTTCATGCAGTTTGTTTACGCGTTTACTTAAGCCAGGTAAAAAAATGTTTACAGTTTAGATTTTGTTATCTCGCGCCATGTAAACCACTTTAATTTGCGTCCACAAGAAAACTTGGACGGAAATTTTGGTTTGTCGTTAAGTTAAGGGTTAATTAGTAATGATTGGCATTGATAATATGGAAATTTTGTCTAGAGATTCCATTTATACCTCGGCGAGGACCATTAGGCATTGTCTTGTTTCCAGTAGCAATTGATAACTCGGTGTGTGTTTGGGGGGGGGGGGGGATAGAAGACACTTGACAGGCAAGCGCAACATCTAGACACTTTTGCTTTCTCCCAGCTAATGTCAGTTACCAGTTTTACAAATGTTTTGGATTTAGGAGGTGTCATCTGAATGCGAGCAATTCCTGGGACTCACTGGGACTCGAACCCATGACCTTTTAAATCGACAGCTGCGTGCTCTTCAATCCTAATGGAATGATAGATAGAGTTTTAAAAAAAACCCTCTCATTTTCGTTTTTTTTTTTACTATCGAGAACAAACATTATTACACACGCTAACACACACACACACACACACACACACACACACACACACATACACACGTGCGAGCGCGCGATATGCATTAAAACACAAGTCTTTACATTTTTCCCTGTTATGAAGCTTTTGCTGGACTGTACTATGTTTATTGTATCACTATAAATGGCGTGTGGGGATCGGCTCCAGTTTTATAATTTTTTTTTTCTGTTTGTTAACTTTGCAGGTTTAGACTCAGCCGGTAAAACGACAATACTGTATAGGTTAAAGTTGGATGATTTGGTCACTACTATACCCACTATAGGTATGTACTACTGATATTGGTATCTATCTATCTATCTATCTATCTATCTATCTATCTATCTATCTATCTATCTATCTATCTATCTATCTATCTATCTATCTATCTATCTATCTATCTATCTATCTATCTATCTATCCATCCATCCATCCATCTATCTATCTATCTATCTATCTATCTATCTATCTATCTATCTATCTATCCATCCATCCATCCATCCATCCATCCATCCATCCAACCATCCATCCATCCATCCATCCATCCAACCATCCATCCATCCATCCATCCATCCATCTATCTATCTATCTATCTATCTATCTATCTATCTATCTATCTATCTATCTATCTATCAGTTAGCCTTAGATGTCAGTATCTATAAATTACCCTGTCAGCTCTGTTTGTAGGAATGATTAGAAATAATTAATTGTATCAATGTCTAGACTATACAACATTCTATTCCCACATAGGTTTCAACGTGGAGAGCATACAGTATAAAGATCTTCATCTGACAGCCTGGGATATCGGAAGTCGAGACAAGATTGTAAGTCCAAGATTCTCTTGACACCGACACACACACACACACATAAACACCCACATGCACGCACCCACACACACACACACACCACATCGAAACATATATACGCCAGCAATGCCAGAGGCGTACCTAGGGTGGGGGAAGGGCGGTCCCAATTCGAAAGTCCCACCGGGCCCCAGCTTGAGGGAGGCCCCAACATCCTTTTACATCAAATATTAAGTACATCATATCATGTCGAAATGCAGGGGCCCCCAAAGAGGACTATCCCCATGGGCCCCCAAATCCCTAAGTTCGGCACTGTGCAATGCCCATTTCTACCCATCGCCCTCACCTCCACGTCAACAACCTTTGATGACCATGATAGACTGTCAGGTGCAACAGTGGGGTACCGAAGTAGTTCAGGAAGAAGTATCTTTTGTAAATATTCCAAATGCCGGACTTATAGTTGCCGGAGCCCTGGACTTCGATGCCCCCCCCTCCGTTTTTTTTTAATGCATACATGTGACCATAACATTTTTTATCAGATAAGATTCTCGATGCCGCTCCTTTATCAAATTACACGATCATGGCTTTTTTAACTCATGTGTATTGGGGGGTGGGTTGCTAATGATTGGCCCGTGATAATTGTTCAATTATGTTCAATTCTTTGAAGTATTCTTCTTAGAATGCCCCCCCCCCCCCAAAAAAAAACACTGATTTGCCTGATGGGGGGGGGGCTCATAATACAGTTGAGACGAGCCTGTACGTGGCCATGACAAGGGCTCAAGTTGCTGCCCCCCCCCCATTCCCATCAATGCTGAAGACCGAAATGGGGATTTGCTCGGGGTCTTTATATTCATAAGGGGTCCCCCGAGCGTGTGCACTAAATTGGCGATGCACATTCTTCAAAATGCCTTATAAAGCAGAGCAAAAAAAAATATCAATCTATAGCAGCAGTTCTCTACCGTTTATCACGATTGTAAACCAAAAGAGTTCCAAATTATGTCCTCGGGTCGTACCCCTCGCACCGTAAGTTGGCGAATAAATGACTAAATGTACTTATTTTCCATAATGGCATGTGCTTTTTTTACCTTTCTATTGCGATACTTGGTGATGTCGCGCATCAGACTGGCGAACCGTCTTTGGTTGTTTTTTTTTTAAAACGAAAATATATGTCGATGCGTGTGCCCTTGCTTAACCTTTCCCCCCGTAGTCTCTACTTTATGAAGTACGCGTACCCACGGGCGCCGAGAGCCAACAAGGGCCCCAGGGCAGGACGTCATTGCGGGCTCCTTAATAAACAATGAGTCGTGGAAAAAATTGACATGGTCGGGGCAGCCGGGCCCCCTTACGGATGCGGGCCCCCTGGAAATGACCCCCCCGACCCCCCTCTCGGCGTGCCTGCGCGTACCACCGGTTGAGAGCCGTTGGTCTTAGAGCTATGACATCAGACTAAGTTTTCAACAGACATGTTCAATATAAAACATAAGCGGGCTTGATATTTGATACAATTAACAATACGTTATCTTTATTTTTAATTACGTATATTCAGAAAGCCTTTATTTTTTTTTTTGTTATGCTCCTGTCTCGCAGCGTCCATTGTTCCGCCACTACTACAAAGGAGCCGATGCCGTTGTGTTCGTTATAGACAGCCACGACCCGGAGAGACTGGACGAGCTGAACTATGACGTCATCAAGCCGGCCGTGAACGCAGAGGAGCTGACGAGCGCGGTTTTCCTGTTTCTGGCCAACAAGATAGACCTGCCCGACACGATGTCAGTGGAAGAAATATCAGACCGACTCGGACTGAAGAATTTAAAGCACCCCTGGGGTACGTTTCATTAATGAGCTAACAGGCATAAATAATGGCGGACCCTTTTTTTTTTCTCATTAATGAACAAACCGGCACAAATGTGGCAGAGCGATTGGCCCGGGTTTTTTTTTTTTAATGACACTCCCTTGTGCAAATAACCCGCACATGTGAAATATGAGTGTTTATTTTTGTTTGCGCCAGCATGTTGCTTTTACTTTTTTTTTTACACATTTTTTTCCTTTATTTGGTTTATTAGTAAAAAAAAAACAATATTTTGCAGTGTATTCCATTAATTCACACATCAGGTGTTGATTGAAAAAAAATGAATCAAATAGTTTATTAAAGAATCATTTGTTTGTTAGATGAAAATGTATTATTGGCTTTCGTTGTTTTGCGTGTTCCTAACCTTTCTAAACTTGAATTGTTTCCCCTGAAAATAATGTGTTGTTCCCCCTTGACCATAACATAGAAGTAGCCTTGACCTTTTAAAAGATGACGGAGAGATATTTTGATATTGTATGGAGATGGCAAGGAAAAGAAAAACTAATTCATGTGTTTTTTTTTTATTTTATGAAAAAGATTTAGAGCTTTTATTTATGTAACACTTTTGGGAAATCATGCTCCCCTCCCCCTACAAATCCAATAATGTTCCCACCGTATGATTAATATTTTTTGTTTGTGTAGAATCTCTCTCCCCACACCCTCACGCGCAGCACTCACACCGAAAATCTCAGCTTGATAAGTTAGCATAAAACTGATATTAACGGACATAACTTTACTTTAAAAATTAAAACTTAATTCTAATCGAAACAATATTTTAGATGCTGAAAGCGTAGCATAAATATTTACTGTTGTGTATATATATATATATATATATATATATATATATATATATATTTCTTGTCTGAAAAAAATTCGTACTTAAAACTTTCTTTTTGACTTCCAAATACGAAAAAAAAGTTAAGAAATGCTGACAAAGTGAGAAAACATCAGTATATTTCCAATACTGACGAAAATATTAGTACAATATGAGCTAGTTACTCATTTCTCTATACATATTAACAGATAATTAATTAAAAGTAAACTACGAAGTAAATATTTTCTGACATGAATTGAACTTTTACATATTAATTTATGCATACAAATGCATCTGAGTGCAGTTATGTTTTATGGTGTGTAAATTAGTGGTTTTCGTTATGGACTATACATAGTTAGTATAATCAGAGGAACGAGGCCCTCACTCACTCACCCACCCACTTACTCACCCCCTCACTCACTCACTCACCCACCAACTCACTCACTCACCCACCAACTCACTCACTCACCCACTCAATCACTCACCCACCCACTTATCACTAATACTTTAAATCCCCGTTTAAATAAAAGGCTGAAATTCTGTAAGGCTCATTTCATAAAGCTTACAAAATAAAAGTTAACCAGATTTCATTTCGAAACTCTACTTGTAGCGATCATTACAGTCCGCATATTTCGCTAGTATTTTGTGATTGGAGAGGGAGATAGTAAATATTTCGTCAGTCTTTTCTTTATTTAATATGTAAACGTTCACTGCAATCTGTGAAATGGGGGAAGCATTTTTGATCGACAAATTATTAAAAAAAAGAGATTCGAAGAAGTTAAAAAAAGTTGTTAGATTAAAGCTGATCTCTTCTATTTCAGGTATCATACCCGTTAGTGCAGTCAGCGGTGAAGGTCTTCAAGATGCCCTGCAGTGGCTGGCCATCGGAAGGCTGGGATCATCTCAAGTTAAGCCAAGAAACTTCGCCTCCGCCCAACCTCCTCCCCAGAAACCAAAGTCTTTGGAAAGAGCTTCACACGCAGTCCTCCATGTCTTCAGCATCCTCCACGGCGACATTCAAAACAGACAATTACCAAAGCTGGCATCCTCGTCCAAAGGCGGCTCCAACCTCCAGCCCCAGAAGCCCATTATATTTGTGAACTCCAAGCTGTACATGGATACCAGGCCTGCCCAATCGTCGTCCTCGGGTTAATGTGG
The DNA here is from genome assembly GCA_021962125.1 of Bulinus truncatus. NCBI lineage: Eukaryota > Metazoa > Mollusca > Gastropoda > Planorbidae > Bulinus > Bulinus truncatus. The sequence continues at coordinate 4,690,824 of JAGDYQ010000024.1, forward strand.
ACCCAACACTTCCCTCCACCGATGTCTGTCCCTCTTTCTTCTGCGTCGACGTCGTCGAGCAATTACCAGTATGCTGCTTATGCCCCGAGAAAGACCCCAGGGAGCGTGATGAACTCTTTTTCATCGTATTCCATAGCGCGAGTCGATGCGAGAGAAGACATGTCCAGGAGGAAGTACAGCTCCATCTCAAGGAGCGATATTAGAAAGCTCAGCTGCGCTTCCTTGAACGACTCGCCTGGCGCTAGAAAACAGAGTGTGGCTTCTCTGCTGGACTGTCCGAACGCCAGAAAGATGAGCTCAGTCTCTCTTATGGACACTCCATATCGGCGTAAGATAGAGCACGTCATTCGTGATTGATCCGCCCTGCTACAGAAAGTTTAGCTCCGTGTCTCTCATGGACACGCCCTCTGGGAGGAAGCTCAGCATCGCTTCGTTAGAGGATCCAAGACTGACGGACACTTTTTACAGCAGAAGAAACGTGGATTTCGAAGGCGGGAGTGTGTGTGAAAACTCAGCGCCGTGTCCTTAGGGCGGACAACTTCTCAGAATCTCAATATGGAAGAAAGCTTAAAGCAGCCTCTCTGACAGATTCCAAAGACAACGTTGACAGGCCGAAAAAATGTCATTGTACCTGTCGGCTGACCCAACGGCACTGTCCACACCGCCAACTTCCAAACGTAAGTCTGAGGATCTGACACTGCAAGGTTTTGGGAGTTTCACCCCTATCATGGCTGATTACATTCACAACGACAGGAAAGACAGCGACACGTCGGCCGATTCATTAAACATCGTCTCTCCCTCAGAACACCTGCAGCCTCACCTGAAGCCTCTGAGGCTTGAAAAAAATCTCCTTTCTTGTCCAACTCCTGCTAAATATGTCGTCAACTCCATTGAAGCCGAAAAAGGAAACCCACTACGAAGAACTCTTCCGCCCTCCTACCAGACAGAATGACCAACCTCAATGCGTACAGAGAATCGTTTTTGATGGCTAACGTATTTTATGGGTTACAATGCAAAATGATTAATGTACCCCTTGATCTGAAATGGAAATGCGTCTTACCTTAATGCCTCGTCCTAATAAAAATCTAACCTCAAAGAGCAATCAAAACTGAGCGGTGAACAAATCTTGAACAATCTAGTCAGGATTCTGATAAGTTCTAGTTCTTGGTAATGGTGAGAATTCAGTCCAACTTTGACCTTATTCTGCATCCTTACTAAACGGTGGCATGCCCAGTCAGGAGATCATAGGGAATCACACTACAAGACAAAGACATACCCATAGTGAGCTCGTCCTTTAGAGGGCCTTACTGCTCCTAGGGCGTACAGTGCTTTTAAGTGCTTATTTTTCAGACCGACCAAAGCCGAAATGCAAACAGAGAGACGAACAGTATCAGCTATTAAGCTGTATGACGAAAATGATAACCTGCACTGGACCACTGCATGAATAATAGAGAAGATGACAATCATCAGCACGAAGATAAGGTGTAGATGAACTTTGCTGGAAACAATATACATATAACTATAGAAGGCATTACCAGATACCGGTGAATATGAGGAAAGTGTGAGATCGATTTGAAAAAAGAATCAAATCTATAATTTTTTATTTTTTTATGTTTTGTCCAAAGAATGTCATTTTTTTTTTACTTTTCAAATAATTAGCCCTAGTTTGTTTTATACAACAGAGTCCTCTTTTATATTAATTTCTTACCTTAATTTTTTTTGCTTTGAATTTTCATCAAGTGGATAAATAAAGTAAATATTGTTCAAGCCTAAACTGTTATCTGAAACTCTGTAAACGTGTTTGGTTTTCATGTTCTTTAACAGGATTAACAATATTTGTTAAACAAAAAAAAATAAGAATGAAAAGTATCTCTTTTCTAGGCCTCTATTAAAATGATAGTAATCATCATCGCACTAAATTGTCTGTCTGCTTTATAATATCATGATCTCTTAAGGTATGTTGTATTTAAAGATTCACAAAAAAAGATATTTTTGAAACATAAACTCTGTAGTCTGTACAACTGATGAAATTTTTCACAAAAATGTTCAATGGATTTCCAATATAAGCAGCTAAAAATAATTAGACACTTTTCCATTAAACTAATATTCTTCATTTTTCCTACATCTTTCCAAGTATAGTTTCCTTTTTTCGAAACATCTTAATAATGATCAAAGTAAAAAGATCGATTACAGCTAGCAAGCTTAAAACACATGTAATAAAACCTTTTTTAACATTAAGTGATACTAACAATTATATAATTTTAAGTGAATGTAACTGAATAATTAAGTTAATTGACAATTAATTCCAACAAAATTTCACTTGGATCGTGCGCAATTTACAATTATATATTTGTAAATGTTAAATTAGTTTACATCATTTTCATTTTTTACACTCTTCTGATATTTTTTGGATGAAATATGCCAGTTGTTTTTATTAATTATTTGTAACAAGCAAGAGCAATATAGATATTTAAAATTTCTTTCATATTTTTTACAAAGAATAGACAGTTTTTAGATTAAACCAAAATAATAAATAAACTATACAATTATGATTCTTATTTAATATTCTATTCCAATCTTAACAGAAA
>JAGDYQ010000024.1:4693911-4696411 GCA_021962125.1 Bulinus truncatus
TGCCAGACTTTTTTTTAATATTTCAACACGAATATATGCCAGTGTGTATTCAAGTTTTTTTTTTGGTCTCATGTTCAAACTTGTAATCGAGTACTCCTCTTCAAAAATTCACCGGGTAAAGAAACAAAAAATGCTTATTAAAAAAAAAAAAAGCGAAAAAAATAAAGGTGCAGCTAAGATAATTACACTCATATCCAAGTATTTTAAAAATAGCTTGTGGACGGACGAACTTCGATCAGGATATATTCTTCTTTACTTATAATAATAACTGGATAGATTTTTTTTTTTTTAAATTTCACTCTTTCTCTACACATTTGGATATATTTCTATGAAGAGAATGGAAAAAAAGGGGGTGGGGTGAGGACTGTGATAAGTATGGTGGAAATCGATAACATTGTCAACAGTATCGGTACATCATTTGTAATGGCTTAAAGAGACATTTGCTAGTGAACTGGTTAGCTTTAAATGTAAGTCTATTTTCTGTGCCGCCAGGAACTGGTTGTCGTTCTTTTTTTTTAATATTTATTCCAATAAATATTATTGTTGCTAACACACGGGTTATTTTAATTATTTATTATATTTGACATGTTTTTTCAATCGTGAACATAAAGAGTTTTTTTTTAATTTATTTATTTAATATTAACATACTGACTGGCAACCAATGAAATTGCAGCGCACTGTCTTTATAAAAACCACAAATATATGACATGTTTTTTTTTTGTTGTTATTTGTTAGTTGTTTTGTTTTAATTGGATATAGGCTACATTTCTTACAAATTTACGAAAACATTCATAAAATACTTTATGATAACATTAATGGGGAAAAAAAAGTAATTAATCAGGGAAGGATGAAAAAATATTTGAATGATTTCATTTTCCAAAAGGAAGCAACAAGATGACATTTACAAACATAAGGATCTAGAATATGAAAGGGGGAGGGGTGGGGGGTTGTGCTGTTTAAAAGTTAATTGAATGGATGTGTGTCTAACTCTGTATCCGTGGTGCTTATGGGGGACGAGCTGAAATTTCTTGCGGCAGCTCGATCTGTGTGCTGAGGGTTACGGGTTCGACTTCCGGTGTGTGGCTATGGTGGAGATGAATGGCACTGCAAAACCGTCCTATTAGTGGTTTATAGAATCTAAGAGATATACATATCATTTCTAACTTTTCATCAGAGTTAACTTGGGTCAACCGCTGAGCGTGTTTTGTTTTCTTGAATCAGAGGGAAGCGTCATTGGAAAGGGGGGGGGGGGGGCACGGCTTGAAGTGGGAAGAGTCCCTGCCACAAATTTCGGCTATTAATAATATACAGTTAAAAAGCGTGGGTGATTACAATATACTGAACTAAATATGTATTTACATTGGTTGAAAAGTAGCAGTACATAAATAAATAATTAATCTATTTATTTCGATGGAACCCTTGCTTATATTTTTTTATAAATGATAATTGATATAAATATTTGTAAGGTTTTTTTTTTACTTTGTATGCATTTTTTTTTGAAGCTTTTAAAAAAAATATTAGTTATATAGTTAACAATTTTACAATTTCATTATTTTTTAGTCATGAAAGTTTATTATAAATTGATAAGTTCGGCTCTACATATGTGTTTTTTTTTGTTTACTAAATATAAACTGGAGTTTTGATTTCAAGGACATCGGGGGGGGGGCATTGGGCTAACCCTGTTCTCGACAATTTGCTCTCTATCTACTCCTCTAGACCTGTTTTAAACATATCTTTGCGTGTTTGTGTGCGTGTGTGGGTACGAGAGAGAGAGAGAGAGAGAGAGAGAGAGAGAGACAGACAGACAGACAGACAGAGAGAGAGAGAGACAGAGAGAGAGAGAGAGAGAGGCAGAGAGACACAGAGAGAGAGTTATAGTCATTGTTTTATCATGTATACCAAAGAACGAAGGTCACTTTGCTCGTATAAATGTGGGTCATGAATTTAAAAAGTTTGAACACCACTGTTCCAGACATTGGATCCCCCACCTTCTCCCGCCTTTTCTCAGAGGCTGTACTAATTTTCAGACGCGAATCAAAATGAAAAAAAAAAACCGTTTCAGTCCTTACTTGGAATGGAATCAGCGCAACAGTATCTTCGATAACACGCACCAATCAAATCGCATCCTCGTGAAACTGTATTAAGATAAACCCTATCTGAGTGAAGATGAGTTAAAAGATTATCGCATCATTTGACACGGCAGCATATCGCTTTGAAGTATATCACTCACGTTTTGGGCGTGAGAAGTGACGAGTCTCAGAAACCAACACACCTGGGTAAAGTGGGTCGGGGGTTGGGGGGGGGAGGGGCATGTATTACAGTGGATATCAGTGTTATGAACAAGAACACCCACATATATATCATTTTTCACATAAGCGCACATTTATGTAACCTTCAACCTGTCTATTGAATAGTATGTGCTGTGGGTTGCAGATATTTCGTAAACCTGCAAGGTACAGTTGATAGTAAATGAAGATCAGTCTAAATATATAATTTGTTG
>JAGDYQ010000024.1:4708911-4773471 GCA_021962125.1 Bulinus truncatus
TGTAATTATTTGACTAATTTATCAACGAGAAGGTCCAATACTTATATAAACGTTTTTTGTTACCAGTGTCGGATATAAGGTGAGCTCATTGGGCGAACACAGGGGACCGATTATTGAAAGCACCCCCCCCCCGCCCTCAAAACAGGCTTGTGTATTTTTTGTCTCACTCTCGATTCAAGAGGGGCACAATATTTTTCTTCTGTGCCTTGGGGCCTCAACTAATCTTAATCCGTCTCTGTTGATGAAAACAGCCAAGTGATCCAATTTAAAAGAAGAAAGAAAAAAATCTTTTCAGTGAAATGAGAAAAGTTCTGTACATTGACCGATATAAATAATTTTGTAAAAAAAATATATTATATTACTGTATAGTTTATATGATTTATTATTGTATAGAGTTGGACAATAATATATATATATATATATATATATATACTTATAAGACGCATTTTTTGTCTGTCTGTCTGTCTGTCTGTCTGTTCCCTTATAACTCAAGATCCAGACAACCAAATAACGTGAAATTTGTTACACATACACAAAATTACATGGGGAAGGTTATAGGACATGTTTCGTTTCATCTCGATGGGTAGTTTAATTGTAATTAATTATTTTTATTTTAGTATTTTACTATATTAAAGTAATCTCGGCGGCGCCATAGATAAAATTCCCCTGTGACGTCATTTCCCGATGATACATTTGTAAAAGAGGGGTAACTTCCGGAAACTCCAATTGTAAACATGGTGAAATCAATAGTCATATCTATTTACCTATCGTTTTATGTATTCGGAAGATTAAAATTAAAGGTGCACTTTAATAAACCGAAATACGTTAATTAAAATGTTTCTGCGACATTATTAACATTATTAATACAATCTCAATGGGTAGTTTAACTGTAATTAATTATTTTAGTATTTTACTATATTAAAGTATTCACGGTATGGGATCGCCTTCACTATAAATAAAAATCGCGCACCAAGTGAATGTGTAATTGAACGGACGGAGAAGAAAGGGTTAGGGACGGAAAAAAAAAAAAAATATTGTTGTTTTTTTTTCATGCTGCAAGAACCCGGCTTTGCCCGGGATTAAAATAAGGTTTTCTGTTTATTTAAGAGGCGTAATTTGACGTTTAATTTTACAGAGAGAGGGAGGGGTAGAGAGATAAAGAGAGAGGGGGGCAGGGAGGGAGAGGGAAGGAGGGGGCAGAGAGGGGGAGAGAAGGAGGGAGGGAGGGAGGGATGTGGTAGGGAGGTAGATAAAGGGGGAGGGAGGGAGAGAGAGGGAGAGAGAAAGGGAGGAAAGGAAAGAGAAAGGAATGGAGGGAGTAGGGAGGGAGATAGAGGGGAGGGAGGGAGAGAGATAAAGAGAGAGGGGGCAGGGAGGGAGTGAGAGATGAAGAGAGAGAGGGGGCAGGGAGGGAGAGAGGGGGGAGGAGGAAGGTGGAGAGAGGGGGACGGGGGTGAGAGGAGGGAGGGAGATAGGGAGAGAGAGGGAGATGGGAGAGTTAGGGAGGGAGGGAGAAAGGGAGGGAGGGAAAGAGAAAGGGAGAGAGGGGGTAAGGAGGGAGATTGGGGGAGGGAGGGAGAGAGGGGGTAGGGAGAAAACGAAAGGTAAACAGAAAACCTTATTTTAAACCCGGGCAAAGCCGGGTACTTGCAACTAGTATATATATATATATATACAGTCGATTCCGCTTAACTGGGACGCATCGGGACCGAGGAATTTTGTCCCAATTAAGCGGCTGTCCCAATTAAACATACACATTTACTATTGGCTTCTTGGTTTGGTTTCTTTGAGATTTGTCCCAAATAATCGGCTGTCCCAATTAAGCGGTGTCCCAATTAAGCGGAATCCGTTGTGTTATCTACTAAGAAGAATTTAGAGTGAAATGGGATACATTTTCGGTAATTTTCTTGCCATAAATTAAAAAAAAAAAACTACTACGCCTACTTCCAAATATCAAATGACTAGGACATCCCCGAGACAGGGGGTACATTAAACATGGCCGTCGTGATAGGATTAAGACAGGGGCGCCGAGAGCCAACACGAGCCCCAGGGCAGGACATCATTGCGGGCCCCTTAAAAAACAATGAATCGTGAAAAAATTGACATGGTCGTGGCGGCCGGGCCCCCTTGCAGATGCGGGCCCACTGGCAATGACCCCGCCTGCCCCCCGCTCTCGGCGTGCCTGGATTAAGACCAGGGCCGTATTAATGTCATCGTAGGTCCTAGGCACTTTCAAAGTCGTGGGACCTCCCCGACTTCATTTTTAATTAATTTATTTTTTTCAAGAATGCACCCCGCACTTCTTTGCGATTTGAAATCTAAATAAACTTTCCGCTTTGTTAATTATGCTATGTAGACTCTATGCAGTGATGACGTAGTAATTCCGGTGTTACACCACTATGCGCTCCGCATTCGTTGTTTGTCGTGTGCTTTGTTTTTTTTTCTAACAATTCTTTTTTTTTTAAATAACGAATATAATTTTAAATAACCATGTATGACGGATACTAAAGAAAACACGAGATTGGATTTGAGCAGCGGAAGAAAAAGGAGGAGAAAGAAAAAGCATTGAAAATAATTCGGGGTTCGTTGCTGTAATTTATGAGCAGAGACACTGATTTCATTACTGGTAAAACTAATAATACTAGTGATAATGACATTTCATTTACTTCTTCGGCCACAATGTACACCAACAATCCAGAAATACCAGAAATAATGTTGCCGGACTGTGTTGAAAAAAAGTGAAACAACCGAAACAAGTGTTACAAAGGAAAAGGTATCTGCAAATTCTGTTATGGGTCATACTGAAGTTGCTGTGTTTGATTTGCCTACAGACTCAGACTGTATATTAGGGTCAGTAGGAGATGTTGGTTTGAAGCATGACCTACTGTGCCCAGTTGATAAAGCGGCGCTGATTAAGACATCATCATAAGTACCTTCCACTAATTTAATTAATAGGGCAATTAAAATTTAAATAAAATTAAATACAATAGTTGTTGTTTTTTTTGTGCCATAGAAATAATGCACAATTATTTTAAAAGAATGTGTTGTTATATTTTTGCTAGATGTATTACAAACTTAGTACATTTTTAAATCATTAAACATATTTATTTTTAATAAAAAAATCTAAATTTCTTTAATAGTATTTAAACCAATTAATAAATTTTACAATCTCGACCTATTTTTGTTGTGCAGTTCTTCCGACACGCGAACAAAACGTGTGTCTCATCCGACAAGTACCGGTAATTTATTTATACTGATGAGTGGATGAATAGGCAAAGGGCCATAACTGTCAGCGCTCGATTTGAGGCAAAAGCCGGGCGGAAAGTCCAAGCTTTAACCCATATTATCGTCCTTGACAAACGGCACCAAGCAGTGTGGGTTGACAGCGCCCCAAAATGAATTCAGCCCCAAAATTTCCCCGTTATCGGGAAGCTGCCAAGCGGCCTGGCAGCCTAAATCTACGAGCAGTGGCCATAAAAGTCTTTCGGAGATGCCAGATAGGGCCATCCATCAGCAATTATTTCGCGCTTACCGTCAAACTGTCATATCACAAAATTTACGGTTCGGCTTTTTATCAATATATATTATTAATAGTATTTTCATTATTTCGTCTCGATTTCTGTCTGGGTTTATTTATATATGTTGCACTGTAATATAATAATAATAATAATAATAATTCTAGCTGTTCTATGTAAACAGTTAGCATTTTTTTCTTATTATAAACAAAGAAACGTAACAGGCAGAAGGACGGACATACGAGCAGACGGACAAATAGACAGACAAACTGAGAAACGAACATATAAACATACAAACATAATAACGACAGGGGGATGGACAGACAGACTAGCAGCCAAACTGGCAGACAGACAGACTGATAGATAAACAGACAGGCAGACAGACAGACAGGAGGACAGACAGACATATAGATAGATAGATAGATAGATAGATAGATAGATAGATAGATAGATAGATAGATAGATAGATAGATAGATAGATAGATAGATAGATAGATAGATAGATGGATGGACAAACAGACAGACACACAGACATCCAGGCCCGTAGCCAGAGGGGGGCTAGGGGGGCTGAGCCCCCCCGTGCATGACCTAAGCCCCCCCCCCCCCGTGCATGATTTGAGTTTTTTGACACAATTTTAATAATAACGGCTATAAAACATCAATCATTTTGTTTAATAAATCAATAATAATAAAAACTTAAAAGTGTATATTTTGGCAATCATTCAGGCTATTTATATATACTTACATATATAGCTTATCTAATTTTTGGGCATAAAAGATTGAATCTTATTGAAGTTCACTTCTGGGTATTTTGGGCAGCATTGACATTTGGTGCTTCAACAGCCGTGTGTGAGAGCAGTTTCTCAACCCTCACACGAATGCTCACCCCATATCGCAGATAAATGTTACAAAAGCGTCTAAGCAATCTTTTTCTGCTTGCATTTGAAAAAGATTTAACAGACAATCTGAATGGTGAAGCATTTTTAGGTAAATTCAGTGCTAAACCCAGGCCCGTAGCCAGGTCAAAGTAAGCAGGGAGGCACCAATACCCAGCAAGGGGGCACCTTTACTTTTTCTTTATTTTTTTGCTCTTTTTCTTCTTTTTTAAGTGGGGGGGCACTCCACACCTAGCGGGGGGGCACGGCCCCCAGTGCCCCCCCCCTTGGCTACGGGGCTGGCTAAACCACTAAGTTTGCAAATTTGAAACGTATAATAATATAAGTTCGCAACAAGTGCCGACGAGTGGGGGGGGGCAGGAAGGCCAATGCCCAGGGGCCCGGCGAGTTTTAGGGACCCGGACTGAGCTTGCCAATCAACTTTTTAAAATATTAATATCGGCCCATGGGCCACCGGCGGCGGAACGAAATATTTTAAGGGGGGGCAAGCCAAAATTCAAGGGGGGGGCGCCCCCCTTGAAAATTTAAGGAGGGGCAAGACAAAATATGACCGAAAGACAAATTTTACCCCCTTAATTGAATAATAGAATATAGTAATTCTGTAGCAAGTATTTAATCGATATTATTAAAAAATAATATTAAAAAAAAATGAACATTGAGCACTTCTGTCGTCAACTGATTCGTAATGTCAGTTTGTTTACAAATTTAATAGTGAAAATAGATCAGAAAATTTACTGATAATTATCATGAATGATGGTGAATATGAAACCGGAAACGGGAAACTCAATAAACAAAAAGTAATTTATGAAAAGATAATAAATAATTGTATTTTCTTTAAAAATTACATTTGCCGTCATTCGGTAGATGGCAATACTTCTCTATACTTATAAGACGCATTTGCTATCTGTCTGTCTGTTCCCTTAAAACTCAAGATCCAGACAACCAAATAACATGAAATTTGGTACACGCAGTGGCGCAAACCGTTATAAAGTTACAAAAAAAGACTGTCAAACTGTCTTTTTTCAATATGTGAGGGTCCCCCCCCCCCAGCATTTTTTGCTGGTTGCGCCACTGGGTACACGTACACAAAATTACATGGGGAATGTTCTTAAACAAGTTTCGTTCCATCTCAATGGGTACTTTAATTGTAATTAATTATTTTGGATATCAAAGACATGAAAATTGGCAAACTTTTACCCCGATTTCAGGTTTTACGAGCTTCTCTCCCACATAGCTAACTTACTATAAATATGATCGGTACGGGGAACCAAATATCACATTACTTACTACATTAATACATTCCATTCCTTCATCCATAGGAATTGTCATCTTTTGCTACAGTCATGTTTAAGAGAGAGAGAGAGGGAGAGAGGGAGGGAAAGAGGGAGAGAGAGGGCGGGGAGAGAGAGGGAGGGAGGGAGGGAAAGAGGGAGGGAGGGGAGGGAGAGAGAGAGGAACTGCCAAAAATGTAGTGTATCACATTGCTTTAAGATAAATGTACCCTTTTATTGCATGCAAATAAACCCTTTTTCACTCGTCTTATTTTAAATCTTAATTAAACGTCAAATTACCCTTCTTAAATAAACAGAAAACATTATTTTAAACCCCGACAAAGCCGGGTACTTACAACTAGTTATAAAATATGCCACAACAACTCTCAATATTGTGATTACTTTAAAATGTGAATTTCTTTCAAATATTAAATTTAAGAAATAAATCAAATGAATTATGAAAATGAAAATGATACATATAAACTAACATGAATTACAAAGTTTAAAAAATTAAAATTTTAGGGGGGGGGGGCAGACTTGAAATTCAAGGGGGGGGGGGGCGCAGACACCCCTTAAAAGTTTTGGGGGGGCCGCTGCCCCCCCTGCTCCGCCGCCAGTGGCATGGGCCCGAAATTTCTGTCGATGGGCCTGTTCGCAACCTTGTAATAGTTTTATATATTGATATCTTCTGAGGACAACTAGCAACTTAAATAAGTTAATAAAATAACATTGGCTTCTGACTTCATTTTTATACATATGTATTATAAAATAATAAAGTACAAACTCCGTGATTTCTGAGTGATGTTATTTAATTTGCAAATTTACTTTTTAGCAGAATTAATTTTATTTTAAATTGAATAATTGCGACTGTTTTTGTTGATAGATCTGTTCTTTGTTTTCAATAGTTTATAAGAAATATCACACAATTAGCTAAGCTTTATTCATGCATCTTTGTCGTTCTTCCCGGGTTGAACGTTAAACAAACATTATAATAATATAAATCAGGTATCTATTATGTAACAATTGTGTAGCAGAACTATTGGTCAATATATTTATAACAGGAATCAGAAATAGCTCAGCCTCAATAAATTTTTATCATTAAAACTCTTTACTATTTAAATTATTTTTAACAAAACTGCAACATGCCATGCATTATTAAAACGTAGTTAAAATTATATATTTCTAATTAATAGCTAAACAATCGGTACTAAAATGCACCATTCCAGATATGGGCCTGCAAAAATTTCTTGGGGAGGGGACTCACTGAGATCCCCTCCCCAAACCCCTCCTCTCCGTTCGCGCCTCCATTTTCGCCCCCCCCCCGAACATTTCTTCTACCCCACCAGGGGCGGATTTAGGGGGAGGGGCCGGGGGGAGCCCATGCCCCCCCCCCCGTTATCGCAAGTTTAGGTAATACATCATTAAATTATCGAAATATTTTTGTTTTAAGACCAATTTTCAACAATGAAAACAGTTTTGCCCCCCCCCCCCCCGGGGTCAATGTTTTGCCCCCCCCCCCGTCAAAGTTGTCTAGATCCGCCCCGATCATTTCTTTGGCACCCCACCCCCCCCCCCGAAAAAAATTTCTTCGCCCCCCTGAAAATGTCTTCGGCCCCCCCAATCCAATATTCCTGGCTACGGGCCTGCAGACATCGGCCTACAAAACATTATTCAAGTCACCAAGGCAAACATGGTAGAAAGTGGCGAATGTCATCAATACAAAAACGCAAAGGAAGAATGATTTAATAAACAAATAGGTTATAACCATCGTTTATCTGATTCAGACCGTGAAATGATTCTCTTCGAAATAAGCCAGTTAATGATTCACTCAAATGATTCAGTAAAGTGACTCAAATAATTTGTTTTGGCATTTCTAATGAATCAGCCCCATCATTCAGAGACATGATTCGGTAAAAATGAATCACCTATACCTGATCCTCAACTTATATTATGCATGCTCTGTGAGTTGTGTTGTTGTTTTTAAATCTTAGCTCAGGTAAAAAAAAAAACCCTACAAACGTTGTGACGTAGTTCAAGTAATAAGGTCACAACACCAATTGCGTTACTGTTGTATTTTTTTAAAGAGGTCAAGGTTGGGTTGTGAGCAGAGAAAGTGAATACGAGGCAATGAGTGGGAAAAACTGATTCATACCTTGCAAAAAAGTCTCCTGAGCATTTTCCCAGGTAAAAAAAAAAGTATAGAGGTGTGCGTATGTGTGAGCTCGTTTTAGTGCGTGCGTGTATGTGTGTGTGTGTGAGCGTGTTTGGGTGTGTGCGACTGATGAATTTTGCAGGAAAAATACGTTTTCTATTTTTTACCTCCATGTACTTTGCTAGATTGTGTATTTTTTTTTTAGCTACGTTTATCATTAGTAGGTCATGAAGAATTTCAAAAAAAAAAAAAGATTTAAAAACGACTGTCAGTAATTGACAATGAGTCTGCATGTATGATATAAATGATGATTGATGCAATGATCAGAAATATGTCAGTGTTTTTATAAATATAGTGGTCATAAAAATTTACATTGGTCATATGTTATTTTTTTTTCTATTCGCACGTATGAATATGTGTGTGTATGTGTTTGTGTAGGTCAGTGCATTTCCGTCAATGAATTTTTTTTAAACACTGTATGTAATATGCAGAGAAGCTGTCAAGTTCCCTTGAGTCCTAAACGGCTCATCGGGGCAGATGAAGTGTAGAAGTCATTTGTTTCAGTAACCTTCAGCATATAAAGGGATTGTTTGGTTAGCCTTCACTCCCATAACTTAAAAAGTCAGGTACCCATTTTAAAGCTAGGTGGACTTGTGGACCTAAGATTTGAACCCGGTCGTCAGTTGAGCTCTCTACACCGCACGACCACCCGTCCCCCCCCACCCCCACAGAGACTGTGCCTCTTCTAATTTATTTTGAAAATAGGTAATTCTTCAACATAAGTTAATATAATAAATAAAATTTTGAAAAATGTTCAAAATATTTCATGGAATGTTCCGGTATCACAAAGTCTATTAAGTATAAAATGCATACATAAATAGAATCATTTCTTGCTCTATGTAAAAAAAAAGGCATGCGCAAATTAGAGGCATTCCTAGAGAGCGATCACTCATTTCCTCACGACCCATCACAAACTTGCCTAAAGAGGATCTAAATTTGTGTTGTATCGGTCAAAATATCAGGTTGTGTAAAATGATACCCGTTGAAGACAGCCAATGACTCTCACTCTTTATACGCCACTGATTTTAATAACATCACATGCAATATTATTTCCATTTTTTTTTATTATTGATAAATTTTAAGGCAATTTATTCGTTGCGCAGTGATACTTCATAATACGAACTTAGGGACCGTTCACATATTACGTAACGCCTTAAAAAAAGGGGGGATGAGAAAGGGAAAGGGGGTAAATAATGGTCACACAAAAAAGTGGATATTTTGAATACAGAGTCCAATTTGGTCTTTTTTTTTTTTGTAACATTTGGTCGGATTCCTCGTTTTCTGAGGGTTTTTTTTCTGGGGGGGGGGGCGTTGGGGAATCGGAAGTATGACTGTCATTACTTTCATAATTGGAAAAACATATTTCATTAAATGATATACATCCCCCTGTGTACAGCTAGACATCGGAAATACCCACACTTGTGTGTTACACGTGTTCATTCTTTCTCACGCTAACTCCATGTTTATAACTTTCGTCAGGATTTTAAATTGATTAAACTGTAGAGGTCAGAAGCGAGCTGACATGCCAGAAACAAGCCTGTCTTTTGTCAAGAAGTTTAATTGTGCCAAGTTGAAATGCAAGAAGGATATTCTAAGCTAGACGGTAAAATTACATTGGAGTTAATGAAATGTGTCTACAACTAATTTATGAGTGCTCATTTTTATATGATATGAAACACTAAATTATATACATATATATATATATATATATATATATATATATATATATATGTCTATGTTTCTATATATATATATATATATATATATATATATATATATATATATATGTTTCTATATATATATATATATATATATATATATATATAATATATATATATGTCTATGTTTATATATATATATATATATATATATATATATATATATATATATATATAACAACAAAAACTTAATAGCACAGTACTCGCCACGTATTGGCTAACTTGTGTGACCTCAGTAATAAGTTCATCGCGAGAATATAATGTGCTCTGATGTTTACAGAAACAGTCGGCGAACGAAGATCCACGATAAAGTGTTGCTAGTCAGCAAGAATTTCAGCGGTCTTCGAGGTCATACCATCCTTTTAAAAAAAATGAATGGCTTGTTCGGTTGACTTTCAATTCAATTAATTATCAAAAAAACAGTTGTTCACAATCTTCTTCCCGCCATGAAGTCATGGATATGAAGACAGGCTTAAATATGTAGTGCTAACTGGGGGCCCCCCTAAGCCAAGGGCCCTCATAACGGCAGTCCTCGAGGTGTTTTATGTTTATTAGCTCTAACTGTAATGTTCTGGGAGATATTCACCTTTAAACGAGTCTACATTGCTGAAAGTCAGAAGCCGCAACAAAGAGCACTCTAAGCCACTAATCAATGAGGGGGGAAGGTCTAGGGATCCCAAATTACCTTTGCCCGGGCCCCTTACGGTACCTTTGCCTAAGGCTCCCCAGGGCACAGCAAATGTGAGGTAGGCTTTAAATGACTGATGACAGAATGAAAGTAAATCAAGTTCCCCCAACAAACAACTCTTTCTCTTCACAAGATGTGATGGAACCAGATAGCTAAATTGAGAAATCACTAACTTAAACGTTAAGCTACATCTTACAAAGTAGTTGGTTTGTAATGTTGTGTAGTAGTTGGTTTGAAATATTGTGTAGTTGGTTTGTAATGTTATGCAGTTGGTTTGTACTGTTGTGTATTTTGTTTTGAAATATTGTGTAGTTGGTTTGTAATGTTGTGTAGTTGGTTCTGTAATGATGTTTAGTTGTTGTTTTTTGTAATGATGTGTAGTTGTTTTTTGTAATGATGTGTAGTTGTTTTTTGTAATGATGTGTAGTTGTTTTTTGTAATGTTGTGTAGTAGTTTTTGAGCGATAGTGTTGCCAATGCAATACATCCTTATTAAAAAAAAATCAGTGTCTAAGTCAAAACGTAATTTTGCTGGTCCAACTCAGCCCATGCATTTTTTTTTCAATTCTACCCTCATTACCTGTCCGAAAATAACCACAGTATGTCAAAATCTTATCGGTCATCCCACAAAATTTGAAACTGAAAAAGCGTCGAGAAAAAATGAAAATTTGTTAAGTTTAATAAAAATCAACAGATGCTGAAATACGGAGATGCATATCAGACGAGAGGAAATAGAAATGTGGACACGACACACAAACAGGATGCAAACACATCCGACACATACAAACCTGACACACAAGCGCAGCACGCTGACACACATTCAATAGCATCTTATTATTATTTTTTCTTACCTATCGTCATAGATACCACTATATCCAAGGGAAGATAAATCTTCACGATATGACGTAGTGAGTTCCCTTGATCACAAGGCGACATGCAAACAGAATCGAACATGGCCTGTTTCAAGCCGGATCGATAATTCTTCCCCCGAGACCAATAGTGACGGCTGGGCGTTATCGAATACGGGCATTCGTTGATGTTTTTTAGTTGTCATTCCCACCACCTCCACCTCTTTATTTATCGACGATTTTGTATGAACTGTACAGGAATTAAATGTCGCACGAAATACGTGGAGGGGGAGGGAACGTGTTTGCGTAACGTATCCGTGAATGTGTATGTACACAAGTCATTTGACATGTTTTCCTGTTTTATTCGATTTTGCGCGTGAAATGTGTGCGGGCATAATTTTGTCAGTACATGGAGGAAGATCGTCTGTAGATGGAGGGAGATCGTCTGTCGTGAATACATTGGCCCACACATAAGAAAAGAGAGACTACACAATTGTCATGCTGGTGTGATGAACTGTTTAACTTCGATACAACACAATGTCTGCAGATTGAAAATTACAAAATTACCAGGGCCGCAGCTAAGGGGGGGGGGGCAATGTGTTAAGGGGCCACAACCCCTGGGGGCCTCGTCGTTTTCGAATTTTTTAATAATGTATATATATATATATGGACCTTTTATTTATCTATTTTTTTATTTGGGAGGGGGGCGGGAAGGGGGAAGGGTCCTAGTCATAGTTTGTCAGTAGCCTCAGGTTTTCTGGCTCCGACCTGACAATCACGATTACATATACATTCTAATCATTGCTTAAAAAAAAGTGTGTATATGTTTACAACCCAGAATAATTTTCTCAAACGAAGCATCAAATATAATAGATACCGTACATGAATTTAGATATTCTTTAGAAGATTTGTAGTCGGAGGGCGGAAAAAAAGGGGGTGGTGGTAAAATAGGGTGAGTAAGTGCGTAAAGCCCCAGGGTCACAGATTGAATGTTGAACCATATGGTGGTGGTGTATAACTGTATAAGACTCGGGACAACTGTCAATAAAGCAACCGGAGGAGTGAGTACACAGAAACTCACCTTGGGGAGGTGTTTCTCTCCAACCAAACGAAACGGTTGTCTATCTTCAGTATGAAGACATTTTTTTTTCCATGATTTGTCCTTTAATAATATAAACAAAGAACGGTAAGCTCTGAACTTCCCTTTTTCTCCAACCAAACGAAACGGTTTTCTATCTTCTGTATGAAGACATTTTTTTCCATGATTTGTCCTTTCATAATATAAACAAAGAACGGTAAGCTCTGAACTTCCTTTTTTTATAAAGCCGGGGGCGTACTGCATAGTTAGGGACCACAGAGGACAAACGCAGTTGTTTAGGTGAGGGGTGATCTATATTAAGGCAAAACTAAAATGTGATGAAAGTAAAGTCCCCTTAGCAGATGAAGTGAAGAATTCATCTTATGCTATAACCTCGGCATGTGTGTTTGACACAACTGAAGTCATCTTATGCTATAACCTCGGCATGTCAAGAGATTGTGTGTTTGGCACAACTGAAGTCAGGTAGCCTTTAGATCTGGATGGCAATGCGCCTGGAAAAAAAATTCCACTGTTCTCGCCGAGGATCGAACCCAGGACTCTCAGGATGACAGTCGGCCATCCGTCCCAACAAGGTATGTTAAGTACATACAAAAATATAAACATTTCATCCCCAAGATGCGATAAAAAAACAAAAACACCCTGCGGCAAGTTCTCCAAGTTCTAATCACCTATACACCCATTGATTTGCAGAAAATGTCATGAAAGATATAGGCATGGGCGTCGCTAGGAATTTTTCCAGGGGGGGGGGCAAAAATTTTCCAGAGGGGGGGGGGCAAATAACAACTTTATGACATTTTTTTTAAATGTAAGGGGGGGGGGGAGCAAATGCCTACCTCTTATATGACATTTTTTCAAAATGTGGGGGGGGGGTGGGGCAAATGCCCCCCTTGCCCCCCCCCCCATGAATACGCCCATGGATATAGGCCAGGTCTAATGATGAGCTCGTGTGACTTTTGTTCAATTACTCCAATGAATATTTTTTTTTAATTAAATTATTAAATCTACTTTTATTCATTAAATTTTGATAAACTGACACTATATGTGCGGCCCTTTTTAAAATATTTTTTTCCCTGTATAAAAAAAATTGGAAAGCGCCCCCCCCCTTTAATCGCCCTGATTGTTGTTATTTGAAAGACAGTATTCTGTTACAATGCCACTCGCTCCCACCCCACCCCCGGGTCCCAAATCTATTTTAAAAAAATCATGTAATAAAAAAAAATCAGTGGCGTCACTATGATTGGTATCACCCGGTGCGGAAAATTCAGGGTTTCACCCCCCCCCCAACCCCATACTCAAGACTTCTAGCATGATCAATGATACGTATTTCAAATATTCCTGCACTAGACCTGAGAGAATTTTACTTTAAAATAATTTACAGATAAAAACGATAGCATTACTGACTGTATTTCAGAGAGATGTATATTACTTTCATTAAACTGTGTTTGCAAACTGCATCTCCAATTCCATGAAACCACGTGACTACATGCGTCATTTTTTTTAGACCGTTAGCAAAAAGAAAAAAAAACCAACTCTAGATTAATCCGAGCAGCTTTGAACTGTATTCATTTACCTAAGCTCCAGACGCTCTGCGTGGTGGCACCCTGTGCTACTGCTCTATATGGTGGCACCCAGTGCTACTGCTCATGTTTTTTAACTATGATGTGTTATAAAACCGACTATGTCGATATTTTTCTGCTACGAAATTTAGGTTCATTTTGATGTCACCCCCTAAAAATGGTGTCATCCGGTGCGACCCCCCCCTCCCCGGTGAGCCACTGAATAAAACCATAGACATAAATATAATTCAACAAAACAAAATGGCGTTAAAAAATTGCGCACTGAGCGATACTTGTGCATACGACCAGGCAAAATAATCCTATATAATAATATTTTCTAGTGTGACATCATAGCATTAGCGCCACCACTTCGTCTCCCGTCTGCTGTCCTAGTCTCATCGTCTGGTTAATGTATCCGGAAGGGCAAGAGGAGGGAGATAATTAAATGTAATATAGGTTTTCATATTCTGAATGACTCCAAGCTTCCCCGCACCCCTCCCCTCCACGGGCCTCTCCTCTCCTCCCCACTTTTCGCTCTACTCCACCTCGTCCAATGATGTGCCTTGAGGCGAGGTCACGTGTACGTGGCAGCACTAATTGGAAGGGGGGGGGGATAGGGGTGGGGAGCTCTCTTGTCATGAAGACTACATAGTGGTAATAAGGTATAACCAGCGTGAAATGTCTTTTTTTTTTAGAACTGCTAAACACTAGGAAATTTTCATTTTATCATTTGATATCATTTTTTTTTAGAAATACATAACACATTATTGGTAAATAGTTCCAGAGCCGTTATAAGTTTTTTTTTAGGATATTTGGAATCCCAAGGCAAGAGACTTTCATAGATATTTGGGGTCTCTAGACAAGAGACTTTCATAGATATTTGGAATCCCTAGACAAGAGACTTTCATAGATATTTGGAATTCCTAGACAAGAGACTTTCATGGATATTTAGAATCCCTAGGAAAAAGACTTTCATAGATATTTGGGGGTCCCTAGACAAGAGACTTTCATAGATATTTGGGGGTCCCTAGACAAGAGACTTTCATAGATATTTGGAATCCCTAGACAAGAGACTTTCATAGATATTTGGGGGTCCCTAGACAAGAGACTTTCATAGATATTTGGGGTCCCTAAACAAGATACTTTCATAGATATTAGGAATCCCCAGACAAGAGACTTTCATAGATATTTGGAATCCCTAGACAAGAGACTTTCATAGATATTTGGGGGTCCCTAGACAAGAGACTTTCATAGATATTTGGAATCCTTAGACAAGAGACTTTCATAGATATTTGGGGGTCCCTAGACAAGAGACTTTCATAGATATTTGGGGACCCTAAACAAGATACTTTCATAGATATTTGGAATCCCTAGACAAGAGACTTTCATAGATATTTGGGGTCCCTAGGCACAAAAAAATCTTTGGGGTCCCTATAGCATCAGATCTTACACGAATGTATACTGGCAGTGAAGGCCCTAGCTAGGCAGCTGCCAGTCTGCCATTTCATTACAACCGTCCTGAACGGTTCCCGTAATTGACAGAATGTTACAAAAGTAATGACCACCTAATGCGCTAAAGGTACACCCAGACAGATGGCATACTAAGAACCGCCGAACGCCGTGACATTGTGTATATGGAGTGAAGGGATGTTGAAAAAAACAAACAGATCAGGGCCAAACCTCGGGATTCGGGGCCCCTAGGGGGCTTGGCCTCTTTGAGGGTCCCTGCATGTTTGACATTCATCCCTATGACATGAGATAATGTGCTTAATATTTAATGTAAAAAAATTCTGGGCCCCCCTCAAGCTGGGGCCCGGGGTAGACTTTCGAATTTGAACTTCCTCCCCCCACCCTATGTACGCCTCTGAAACAGATCAGCAGGTACGAAGTATCGTCCATCGGGGCCCTAGACGCAGAAGATAGTTAGACAGATCACTAAAGATGACCATAATAAAAGTACGGGCATGTCCAGTTCATGTCTAATGTAACTCAAATATAACTAGTGAAACAGACAGACATAGCATCTTTCTTGCAAATTACAAATCTTTAAAGAAACGAAAAAAAAAATTCCGGTCAGAGAGAGAGCGAAGACGTTGTGTTGACAATGGTTGACATTTCGGAAAGGGGAGGAAAACAAAACACGAGGGAAAAAACTGAAGTAATCTCCCTTATTAGGTCATAAGGGGGAATAAATCTTAAAATATATCTTGTCTAGCTGACTACAATAACGTCTGAAGATGATGGAATGTATGGAGGTTTGGAAATCGATAGAAATAAAGAGTACAATAAAGTGCATATATATATATATATATATATATATATATATATATATATATAGGGTTATACAAGATGTCACTCTTTATATACACGAATATGTATGTCTATATATGCGTATGTGTGTACATCAGATAGGTAGATAGTGACAGGCATACAGACAGACGGATATAATTTGTTTTGGAGAGTATCATAAAATATTTTGGAATGATATTTGTATGAACTCTCCTTCCTGGTCTGAGAGACATACCATGATCCACGGGGGGTGGATCATAAGGGTTCTCTAGTCAGGAAAAAAACCCCATTACTTGCGAGGGTGGTGACGGATGTGGTCGGCACACAACACCCTTCCACTCCGTCCCACTCAAGCACACCTGCGCAGCCTGCAATTTCGGGCTGGGGGTACAGGCACACTACACCCTCCCCTCTGTCCGAGTGGCAGGAAAAACCTTTTTCCTTGCCATTCTGACCGATCGGCAGTACACACACCCTGCTTGTCTGGCCAGTTTGGGCAAGGATTAAAACCCATCTTTCTGCCGCCCCTGCAGATGATAGCGGGCACACTCACCCCGCCGCTCTGTAGGGATGGCAGACGTGCATCAGCGCCGCCAACAATGCTGGTGTGGTAGGCACACTACACCCTACCATACTGGCAATGGCAGCGTTAAAAAAAAAAATTAAAAAAAAGACGGATATAAATACATATATATATATATATATAGAGAGAGAGAGAGAGACTGAGAGAGAGAGATAGATGCATAAAACGCACATTCCATGTACGTACGATGACGTCATAACGAATCGAAATCTGTCAATCGATGTAACTCAACACACAGAAGGTGGAAGAACACCAGCACAGCCGCCACTACCACCACAACAACAAACGGCGAATGAACTTAAAACTTATGAACAATTCATACTTTCATTAAAACCATCGTCAACGTAACAATATTTTTTTAAATATATATTTATAATTATAAATATATATAAATATATATATATATATATATATATATATATATATATATATATCGTTTTAAATCAACGTGTGAACACTCGTGTAAACAATTTGTTTTTACCTTTCGGTGTCACTTCCGCATGCAGTGAAATATTCTAGAAGAAAAATCAGCATCACATTTTATTTATTTATATATATATATATATTTTTTAATTACTCACCGTGTTTGATGTTTTAAGGTAGGCGTCGGTACTATTTTTCTCACTCTCTCTCTCTCTCTCTCTCTTTGTGTCTGCTGGCATTTACCTGCTACGCGATGAACTCACGAAAGCCTTCCACCATGCACAGTTTTCTTTTTTGAACTACAATTAAACCAAAAAAGCGAATTTGAAAGGGAGGAGGAGGAGGAGGAAAAAAATAAATCTATATGATATAACCAGGTATTGGCCTCTGAGAATACGAGGAACTGGCAATGTCGTCACCACACTCACACCGCTCGCGCACACGGTGAGGAAGTAGAGAGCGAGCCGGGCTGGATGTGGGGCAGGGGTGGGGGGGGGGGTAAGAGAGAGAGAGAGAGAGAGAGAGAGACAGAGAAAAAGGACTCGCGCTAAACCTCCGCACACTATCACTGTTGCCGTGGCGAGCTGATGTACTCGCCAGCCACTCTCGGTCAACGCAAAGTAACTGAAGGGTGGGGTGGGGGGGGGGGACTCAACTTCTCGCGTGACCGATTTGTATTTCCTGACTTGGTTAAGGGCAGGGGTGGGGGAGGGGGCGGAAACACCGGAAATAACGAAAGGGCTGGGAGGGGGGCACATGCCCCTTTTATTTGTTTATTTAGTTTTAAATTAAAATAAGTTTTCACCTTAATTTGATATTTTTGGTTATTGTTTAACGTAATTGTTATCCCCCCCCCCCACTCATACCCCTGGTTAAGGAAGAGATGACTTTGCAGTTGTTGAAAAAAAAATGAATTTTTTTTTTGACATTATCAACCACGGGAAAGAAGGGGGTGGTCAGTTAAGGAGGGTGGGGAGAAGGCAACCCGGATACATTTCAGGGACATCTATCCTTATATAACATTATATAGCAGCCCGTGACTAAGTCATTATATAGCAGCCCGTGACTAAGTCATTATATAGCAGCCCGTGACTAAGTCATTATATAGCAGCCCGTGACTAAGTCATTATATAGCAGCCCGTGACTAAGTCATTATATAGCAGCCCGTGACTAAGTCATTATATAGCAGCCGCTGACTAAGTCATTATATAGCAGCCCGTGACTAAGTCATTATATAGCAGCCGCTGACTAAGTCATTATATAGCAGCCCGTGACTAAGTCATTATATAGCAGCCGCTGACTAAGTCATTATATAGCAGCCCGTGACTAAGTCATTATATAGCAGCCGCTGACTAAGTCATTATATAGCAACTATTATAACCGACTTTGCCACTAGGATCACGCCTCCCCCCCCCCCTTTGAAATGTATTCGGGCTCTACACCTGCCTTGATACGATCCTGCACACGAGACGTTAGCACACACACCATCTCAGACAACTAAAGTTTGATCAAGCGGCGGTCAGAGGTGTGCGGATCTTGAAATTTAGCGTCCGCGTCCGTCCGCGGATTTCTATCAATGATCCGCGTCCGCGTCTGCGTCCGCAGAATCTTACAACATTGGTCTGCGGACCAGTCCGCGCGTCCGCATAGCTGAAATAAAGCTGTTTAAATGACTTGAAATTTTTTTTATGGTAACGCTAAAGAAGATCCGCGTCAGTCCGCGAGTCCGCAACTTAACCATACAATGCGTCCGCTGTCAGTCCGCGGATTCGGAAAAGTCTGCGGATCTGCGTCCGCAAGCGGACGCGTCCGCTGTCCGCTCATCTCTGGCGGCGGTCCACCGCAGCCCCCCCCCCCACCTCTTTTAGGACCCCCTTACATTCTCCTTTTTTTTTCTCTTGTAACTTTATTTTCAGAGGCACATTCCGTTTTAAATTTATTTACCTTACAAGCGAAAATGTGGGTGAACGGGGGGGGGGGGGCATCGTTTGTCGGTGCTCCACAATTGACCATGCCCCAATACGTTAAATGACCCAGTGAGTGTACATTATACAGAAAGCGCAACGCTATTTGAAAAGTCCTCGCCCATTGTCTTAAAAAAATATCACCATTTCTGTAACACCTTAAATATTGATATACAACATAAGTTGTATTGGAAATAAGCACTTAACTACTACAACTATATGGTGAAATTTAAAAAAAAATTAATTTTTAAATAACTTCATCTATTTAAAATTAAATACCTTATTAAAAACTGAATGATTCGTTGCTAATAAATAAACAATAATGTCAGCCTGACCCTGTGAAAATAAATCACATTCTTTTCAAAGACTTTGAAGATGGAGTATAAATAGGGTTGCCATATTTTTTCACGGACCAACCGGGACAGTTCTGTCTTTTTTACTTTAGGTTTAGGGATGTCGGTTCCGGGGGGGGTAGGGGTTATGAAAACAGTCATGTAAAAAACACTTAAAATGTAGAATCGATAATCTTTGTTATTTTACTCATAATGGTACACAAACATGATATTTTTTACAAAACAAAACAGTTTTCTACTTGGTGTAGCACTCGTATTTTTCACTTCTGTAAATTTGTGTTACTGTGTTACTTACCAAAATGTTACTGATCACACAAGAGCAGATTAATCATTCTCTGATCTAATAATTTTGCTCAATTATTTCCTAGAAACTGTGCCCTGAATCTAAACCGGGACAATTTCAACAACCGGGCGGGACACCGGGACAACCCAGTATATCCGGGACTGTCCCGGCGAAACAGGGACGTATGGCAAGTCTAAGTATAAAGAGATGCTCAATGACCCGGTCATGTACAGTACTAGACTCACTGAGTTCACGAATAACACAATAATGTCGGCGATCGGAATATCCAACCAAATCAACGATGCGCATTCTGTATAATTTACAATCTGTGAAATGATCGATTATAATTAGTGGAATGAGCCGGTGTGATTTTAAAAAAAAAAATTGTAATCGATAAATTTTAAAGAGAGATTAATTAATTCTGTACGAAAGAAAGTCAACTAACCAGATTACAAGATGACTGTCTAATTGTGTTTACGTGTTTAAAAAAAAATATTAGTCACCTATGAGTTCATTCAACATGCGTGGTTTTCTCGTCAAGAAAATGAAAAAATAAAAAAAGCTGTTCCAGCCAAAATGTGTGTTGATCACAGCAGGCACGCCGAGAGGGGCAGTCAGGGGGGGGTCATTGCCAGGGGGGGCCTGCATCTGTAAGGGGGGGCCGGCCGCCCCGACCATGTCAATATTTTCACGACTATTGTTTATTAAGGGGCGCGCAATGATGTCCTGCCCTGGGGCCCTTGTTGGCTCTCGGCGCCCCTGGATCAAAGTATGAATGGTTTTTGCATGATGTAATGTTGATCACGGTATGAATGGTTTGCATGATGTAATATTTTTTTTTATTTTGTATACCAGCATTGAGAGAGTTGCAAAGAACTGCGTAAATCTGAGTAAGATGATTTTTAAAAAAAAAAGTTGTATGCACCTGTAAAAGTCTGAGGCATGTGGTGGTGGGGGGAGGGGGAGAGAGAGAGAGAGAGAGAGTGCTAATGATGTCATCTTAGTTACCTTCACGTTGTAGGTTTTAAAAAAAAATGTTCACAATAAGTTTTATTTCAATCTCTACTTTTTTGTAACAATTTTTTTCTTTCTTTCTTACCCTCTCTACTAGTTTTCTTTCCCTCCCTAGCCCCACAACCCATGTTTCTTTCCCACTACCCCCCTGAACCCATTTTTCTTCTTTCTCTTTCTACCAAACACATACATACACACACACACACACACAAACACAGTCTCTGTGTACCTTTCTCGTTGCCACACGCATTGATACAACTTCTCTCACTGTCTCTCTCTCTCTCTCTCTCTCTCTCTCTCTCGATCTTTCACTCTCTATCTTTCTTTCTCTCTCTCTCTGTCTCTTTCTCTCTCTCTTTCTCTTTCTCTCCCCCCTCTCTCTCTCTCTCTCTCTCTCTCTCTCTCACAACCCTCTTCCCCCTTCTCTCTCTCTATCTATGATATATATCTGTTACTTTTCTTTCTTTTTCCCATTTCAGCACTTACGTCTAGAAAAAAACAAAACATGCATGCTGCTCATCAGGTGTAGGCAGCTGTGTGCTGGCACGTGCACATATCAGGTGAGCTCACACAGGGATGTCATAATAATGCAACATTTCTTTTCCCGAGAAAATTACACATTTATATACAGTTTTATAATTTTTAATATTAGAAATCGGGCCACAGAGGGGAACTAACCATGGGAATTATTAATGACTGTATCATTTATAACAATACACAATTCTATGAGTATAAAATTGTATACTGATTTAAGGCCATTCATAGTGCTATGGTTTAATAAGTTCATTTTCAATGTCTTGATATCATTTACAATGTCATTGGGGTTGTAAATGTCATTAGTCATCGTAAAAGGCTGTTGTATTGGTACGATGGATCTTAAAAGGCTGTTGCGTTGGTATGACGTAATTAGTGAACTTAAAAGACTATCCGGCAGCCCCGTAGCCAAGGGGAGGGGCACTGGGGGGGCCGTGCCCCCCCCCCTCGCTAGGCGTGGAGTGCCGCCCGCTTAAAAAGAAGAAAAAGAGGAAAAAATAAAGAAAAAGTAACTAAAATGAGAAAGTACCCCCTTGCTGAGTATGGGTGCCCCCCTGCTTACTTTGACCTGGCTACGGGCCTGCTATCCGGGAAGGTAAGATGTCATTAGTGAACTTAAAAGGCTATCTGGGATGTCATTAGTGAACTTAAAAGGCTATCTGGGATGGCATTTTGTCATTAGTGATCTTAAAACGCTATCCGTGATGGTATGTTGTCATTAGTGATGGTATGATGACACATGTGATGCAATGATGTCATTTTTTTTTTTTAATTGGTGCAAAAATCTTACGACTGAACAATATGCTCATATATAGCCTACTGGACTGTTAGAAGAACTAGAGTGGACTGAAATATTAGCGTTTAGATGACCGAAAACTAACTCGTTGACCAACGGTCTCTCATCAATAGTATTAGAATGACTCATACAGAGAAAGCGTAGAAGTCTGAACCAGGGTCGTCTTATCACATGGCTGTGCCCGGGCACTAATCTAAGAGCCTCAGGAGAAGAGACCCCCCCACCCCCATACGTCGATTAATTTTGTTTTAACTTTTTTCTTTAGTAACGGGCAGTGCTTTTTTTTTGTACAAAAAAATAGGTGCCACTACTCAGTGATGGATTGCCTAACTTTCAACTACCAGTTCACACCTCGATGAAAAAGCTAAATCCCAACTGCAAAGATACTAAATGTCTAAAAAAAAATTATTTTATAATCCACTAATTTAAATCCTCTTAAAATACAAGAAAAGTAATAATTTTTTTTCCCCAAACTAGAAAAAGGTGCCGGTACATGTTGAATGAACTCAAAGGTGACTAATATGTTAGTTTTTTGTTTTTTTAAAAACACGTAAACACAATTAGACAGTTATCTTGTAATCTCAACATGTGATGTAATAAATTGGAACGTAGTGCATCTATTTTTTGTAATACACACCAAATTATGCTGAACTTAGTTCAATCTGGTTTTCCAGAATCTTTCTTTTCCTTTTTTTTTATTGTTGTTATTGCCTGAATATGTTGAGAGTAATTGACTTCAGTATTAAATCAATTTTTTTTTTAAACTTTATGTTTCGCTAAAGTGTCATCAGGTACAAATCTTTAAGGATATTCAAAATATGTTGTTGTTGTTTTTTTTGGTTTCTTGTTTATCTTTAATATTCTAATAATATCTTTGATGCAAGGCTGACATACTTTTTTTTTTTAATCAGGTACGATAACTGTGTCTATGTTCGTCTAACATCCACATAAGACTTACTGCAAATCTTACTCTAACATCGCGTTACTGATTTACTTTAAAGTATTTAATATAATAAGTATTTTAGCTCAATTGTTTTAATTGCAAAGGTTTAATTTTTTTACGTTGTGAGTCGTACTCTACTTGGATTTCTTTCTTTAGTTACAAAGAAAATTAATTAAGGATAATCCATTAAGTAATAAATAGGCTGAGTAGTGTCTCTTTATTTAGAAAGCTCATTTGGTTACATCGTCCAACTCTAAGTTGAAAGTGTAAAGTTTTCTTAGCCATAGAGGGCCGTTTCCGGAACCAGACAGGTACTCATTTAAAGATGGGTGGGATTTGAGGCACTTTGGCCAAGTTTTACCAGAACCTCAAGGAGGATCGAACAGTCTCAGGTCGACAGTAGAGCTCTCTACACCAGTCCTACAAGTTGACCACAACTATGTGTTGAATGCTCGTCATATCTATATTAATGCCTGATTAGTTTTATGTATATATATATATATATATATATATATATATATATAAATATATATATATATATATATATATATATTAACTAAGCGAAACTACAAATGATTGATAAAATAAACAATTAAGTATGGTAGTTACGGTGAATTTCTAATTCAAAAAGAATTGTTCCACATATGATTGTATTTTACACTTAATTTTGTTTTATCTTATTTAAAGATAATATAATTATTTTGATGAATTTTTCGTTTCACTTGTTACGTTCTTCATTACATTTTGTTAAATTCTTTTTCAATACTATTTGTGCCAGCAGTACTTGTAGACCTATCAGACAGCCCCGTAGCCAAGGGGGGCACTAGGGGGGCCGTGCCCCCCCCGCTAGGTACCTTGCTGGGTATTGGTGCCCCCTGCTTACTTTGACCTGGCTACGGGCCTGCTATCAGACATAAGTTAACTCTGCTTTACATGGCTTCACAGTAAATCCGTAATATTCGATTAACAAGAGACTAGAACAAAATATTTAACTACATGTACTATAATTTTTTTTTATCAGTGCGCGAGCTTTTCATAGAAAGAAACAAGACATAAATAATTTGGTTGATTTTAGTTTGGGAAAACACCTTGTAAGTTGTATATGTTTACACACCAAACTCAAATGCTTGAAGAAAGATTGCAACAGATTAACTAGAATAAAGGATGGAACAGAAGTGATAAATATAACTGCATTTACCTCAAATGAAGATCTTGCTGGACTGTATAGATGGCTTATTACATGGCGGAATTCCAACACTGTGAAGATGCCGACAGTACATCGCTGAAGAGGTATCATTTTCTATCATTGTGAAGATGTCATTTTACATGACGACAGTACATCGCTGTGGAGATGTCATTTTACATGTCGACAGTACATCGCTGTGAAGATATCATTTTACATGACGACAGTACATCGCTGTGAAGATATCATTTTACATGACGACAGTACATCGCTGTGAAGATATCATTTTACATGACGACAGTGCATCGCTGTGAAGATATCATTTTACATGACGACAGTACATCGCTGTGAAGATATCATTTTACATGACGACAGTACATTGCTGTGAAGATATCATTTTACATGACGACAGCACATCGCTGTGAAGATATCATTTTACATGACGACAGTACATATGTCATTTACATTAACGAAGCCCCATCATTGTACATGTCATCTTTACAAATTACGTAACCTGCCTCCATAACCTAGTTTATGTTGACACGTGTGTCTGCTGGGTTGTTTTTTCACTCTAAAACCAAAAGATAATTTTATATCAATAAGAAGATTTAACGAAACAAATTGTTTAGCATTTGGCTAATATTGAACATAAATATGTGTGCATATTCACAGCATATGTACTTAATATTTTTTTTATCAGAGGAAATATTGACCGTTGCAAGGTAAACATGTTTAAAATGTGAAAAGCATTAAAGCAAACCCTCCACCCCCTCTTCCCCCCTCCCTCACACCCCCCCCTCTTCCCCGTTCCCTCACCCCCCCCCCCCCCCCCTGTGTTAAAAAACCTTCCTATATACAACAACATTCACTTTTCCGACCTTTGCCATCGAAAAAAAATTTCTTCAATGGTCTAAAAATAACTTTACGCAAGATCTGACCTAGTTTTTTTTTATGTTGTTCACACTTGAAAGACTTTTTAATAAACATTTATTTCTCTTTCTTAAAATTGCGATTGAAAACAAGGAAGAGGTGGGGAGGGGAAAATGGGGAGGGGGGGAAGCCGACGACCTGGCGAGTAGACGAGCTAGGTGGATGTAAACAAATGTGTAGTAAGTGTAAACATTGACCGGTGGTTAGCTGACAGTTGTGGGACGGGTCTTGGGTTGGTGTGTGTGTGTGTGTGTGGACATGTGTCAAGTTACATGTTTTGACACACTAAGTAATGTTGTCGCTAGTGTGTGTGTGTGGGGGGGGGGTGTTGAAACAACAACGAATGTGTCGCTGGTATACTTGACCGAGTTTTGTGGCATTGGGGTATTAAAAGAAACCTTTTACTGTGATACTATTTGATGTAAGTTGACGTTATACTATTGTTATATTACAATTACATACATGCATAATGTGAGTGTATTTTTTGGACGCGAGCAAATTTATTGATACATTTTAAAAAAATAAAATACAGAGACATCCCTTTTTAAGAACCAAACCATTTGTTTGTTTTTTTTTACTCAAGGCAATTTATTTTGTTTTCTACAGCCCCCCCCCCCCCCAAAAACTTTCCTCGTCAATGGGAATGTGCTATTATCGTTCTTTTTTTTTTCTTTGGAGATGGGATCGTGAAACGTAGGTTTGACTTGATTATTTCCTAAAGGCGTCTCTGCATTGGAGGCGGGGGTGGTGTGTGTGTGTGTGTGTGTAGGGGGGATGCTATGGATGCAGCACTACTTAGTCCATTCCCGAAATAGGTCCAGGAATGTTTGTTTGTATAAAAACAAAAAAGACATATTTGGTTGAGTGTCAAAAGTGCATGCGTGCGCCCAGTGCCAAAGAAAAACATCTGGACTTTTGAGCTGCAGCTTCAGACCCTGATTTCGCCGGTACGTGCAGCATTGTGCTCATTGCATACAAAAAAGTATGTTGGCAGATTCAATTATGCCCCGCCCCCCCCTCTCCGGACAAACGATGGCCCCATTTACCTACATTTTAATTTATTTTTTTTAATTCAAAACCAACACCCCTCTCCCCCACCCCCTTCCCCACCTCCACCCCAAACTTGGGGCTCCTAATATATGTTCGGGTTGCCCCCTTCTCTCGGCGGCCCTGATACTTTCCCTAAACGCCCATCTGTATTTTTTTTCCCAGTGTTCCATTGATTAGCGGAGATGTTCCATTGATTAGCGGGGATGTTCCATTGATTAGCGGGGATGTTCCATTGATTAGCTGGGATGTTCCATTGATTAGCGGGGATGTTCCATTGATTAGCTGGGATGTTCCATTGATTAGCGGGGATGTTCCATAAATTAGCGGAGATGTTCCATTGATTAGCGGGGATGTTATCAAAAAATGTAAACACTTTACGTTGTCTAAAAAAAAATTATATACACCATATTTTTAAAAATAAAAATGTACAAACTTTGTTCGTTTCTGCATGAGATAATAAAATTATCACAGTAAAATGGCGTTAATTTTGAAGAGACTTGTCATGGCCAGAGAAACATCTCTAGTTTTTTTTTTTTACGATATGTTAACAACGTCATTTCGGTTGGCTAGCAACGCAACCAACACGAAATAATAAAAACTGACACAGAGTCGGAAAAAAAAATATTACATGCTAGAAAAATTGCTTTTTAACCACAATAATCGCACTCCGTGTAAATATATATATATATTGCAGGTCAGGCCTTAAGCCGAGTTGACCGATTGCTCCAAATTGGGCCCCGCGTCTGGCAGGGGCCCAGCAATTTACATGATCTAATAGATAGTAATAGCTGTAATTGTAAATAAAAATTAGAAGAGGGGCCTCGCAAGCATCCCATATATTGGGCCCCGCAGTTCGTTTAGGCCGGCCCTGTAGTTATATAATTTCTGAATCTGTGCCTCGTAAATCTATAGAGCATCTGAGCCTCAATGAACACGTTTTTTTACATGACGTTACATTGGACTTTAGTTTTGGTCTCTTTTCCATTGAGGAGGGATCTGCAATGGGTGCAATGTATTTATCGTGATGAATTTATGGTTCTAATAAAAGGCGAAGTGTCGCCGAAATCTTAACACTGCACTGACATTATTCTCTCTAACTTTGAGAATCACTGTATTTTGAAGTGATATATAAATGGGGACAGGTGAACTAAATAATGTGCATGGACCAATCATTGCAGTGTATATTTTTGTGTGTGTGTGTGTGTGCAGGTAGGATTCTCAAAGCTTGTTGAAATACATAAACTGCGTATTTAAAGGATATAACTCCCCCGCCGTCACACATGTATACAACAAGTGGTTTGTGAATTGATCCGTAGCTGAAGAGTCTGTTCAGCATTTTATAAAATAACAGGTACAGCTTTAACCCGATTTGATCTTGTAGTCTTGCAGATCGGAACATTGTGGAATGTATATTATTATGCATCGTGAATGATATCGTCTGGTTTAACTATTTTATCATCATGTGTTGTTGTTTTTTTCACTAATGTTCTAAGTTTTTCGCTATTTAGTTTCACCACGATTTAAACTATACCTGAAATAAAGCGTTTACAGAAGAGTCGGCATATTGCTATGTTATATTTGTTAGACATGTGACGATTGTTTACCTTCCGGTTCAGCTTAAACAAAAATACCCTGATGTAATTGAACTCTGGTGTTGCCGATATTTGTACGAAATAGTTTCACCTTCACAAGATAAGAAACAGATAGATATCGTGAGAGAAATATCGTTTTTTATCATTCAACACATAATAGGAAAAAAACACGCTAGATACGCCTAATGCACAGCACATTGCATATCAAGACGTTCAATTGATTTTTTTCTCTTTCTCTTTTCGCTCCAGTTGAGTCTGCCATATCTGTACTGAATAAGTTCGCATGACGTCGGAGGTTTTAAGAGTGTGGGACTAATCAATACAAGACTTTTGTTAACCTTTTGTTTCCACTGGGTAGGTAAGCTGCTCTGTTGTTTTAACTGTTTCTCATTTTATACATAATGAGTAATCTACTTTTTTTATTTTTGTATTAGTTTGTTTTGTTTTCTTTTTCAATATATTTTGTTTTATTTGAACACTTAGTTACTTAATTTTTTATTTATTTATAAATAAATCGATGTTACAGTTGTGTTAGTCATTGGCGGTTACTTTTAATTATTCATTAAACAACAGAGGAATGGCCAGATAAAATGTTTGTTGTTTTTTTTTTTCCTAATCTCTGTTGATGACCAGAAATAAAACTCATGCTTTGTTTCTTTGTATCCAGTTCAAATGGAATAATAAACTTTGATATTGTAAACATGATATATAAACGTCTATTTTATTTTTTTACTTACCAATAACTCTAAATGTCATCATCGAACATCGAACATTTTTTGTTTATGTCAACATAGATAGGTGTTGGATGGGATGGCACTAGGGTCAAACGTTAAAAAACTGTAAACTTTAAAGTACAAGTTTCGAGCCCGCCCCCTCCCATCCAGCGAGCGGGTGGGTAAGTTGCGGGACTTTTATTTGTTCCGAACTTTACCCCTCCCCCCTCCCCCTCCCCCCCCCCAAGTCCATCTAACTTAGAAATTGGACACTAGACATCTGTTGGGAATGTTTAATGCAGCAGGCTACTGTGCTAACAACACAGTTTCCCATAGAATGTCTTGGCTGCAAAAAAAAAAACAGGTCAATTCCACGTCATCCGATTCCCCTCTCTCCCTGTAAGCTTTATTTAATACATAATAGTCTAACGTAGTAGACTGGTACACCGTGTGTATCCCTTCCGCTTGCTCGGCTAAAAATAGTCTGGGGAAATTCCAAAACTGGAAATCTAAACACACCAAGGATTTCCTATTATATCGCAGGTAGCAGCCAGCTTCAGCAGGCTTTTCAACTATTAAGGGAATATTTGCTCAAACATATTGCAATGTAGCCACAGACATATTCTGATAACTCGTTCAGTTTTTTTTTTTAATGAAAAAAAATGGGTCTGAAGGGAAAATTGGATATTCTGTATATTCACAAGCTTTCTTAGGTACTTATGTCTGTGAGATATGGGGGTGGGGTGGGGGTATGGGACCGTCCACCTCTACGTAACACCCTTAATGGAGGGGGGCGCCAGGTAATATTTTAATAGGCCTTAGGCAATTAGATCTTTTAGAAATGAATACTTGTTGGGGCCCATTTCGCTGTTTTGGGCCATATGTTTGCCTATCTATAAGAACTGCTCTGCATGCATCTTTTTCTGTGCCACTTAAGGTGTTTTCACGGTAGTTAAAATGCTGAGACGTTCATTCATGAATTAACTATGGTAAGCACTAGTAAGATCAATAACTCTTGTGTGTCTTTATTATTCACCGTTGCTTATTGCACTTGACACATTGTAATTAGAGGAAACCTATTTTAATGTTTCTTTCAGCTAGGCAAAGGACACCTTTAAAAAAATGACAGAAACAGCAGACGAGAGGACACCACTCTTAGGTCAGTCACGTGAGGACACAAAGTGGACATCCGGAGCCTCTGTCTCCACTAAGAGGTCAGTTCATTGATTGACATGTAATTTTATGAAATTATTTAGATGCTTTGATGGTGAAGTGAACGTTAAAAACGAAAAGAGAGAATGGTTGTAAGTTAGGTAAAATGTGGGTGTCAAGAAATGTCATTATCGTGTGTTTCAGGGTGTAGAACAGACATGGGCAAACTACATGGTCAGGCTTTTTATTTCGGTCCGTCAGGCTGTTTGATCTGGTCCGTCAGGCTGTTTGATCTGGTCCGTCAGACTGTTTGATCTGGCCCGTCAGGCTGTTTGATCTCATCCGTCAGGCTGTTTGATCTGGCCCGTCAGGCTGTTTGATCTGGTCCGTCAAGCTGTTTGATCTGGCCCGTCAGGCTGTTTGATCTGGCCCGTCAGACTGTTTGATCTGGCCCGTCAGACTGTTTGATCTGGCCCGTCAGGTTGTTTGATCTAGCCCGTCAGGTTGTTTGATCTAGCCCGTCAGACTGTTTGATCTGGCCCGTCAGACTGTTTGATCTGGCCTGTCAGACTGTTTGATCTGGCCCGTCAGGCTGTTTGATCTGGCCCGTCAGGTTGTTTGATCTGGCGAGTAGTTGACAAAGTAGTGTGTGAAGTGTCCCTGTAAGGTTGAGATGAAATCTCTTAGATCTTATAAACCAGTGGTCCCCAACTTTTTTCTCGCCGCGGACCGGTGACGTTTAATACTTTCACCTGGGTGTGGCGGGGGGGGGGGGGAGGAGGTTAGTTGATTATTTATATTTTAGATTGTTTTGATGTACAATGCTGCTCACAGCCGCCCAGCACCCTGTTAACCTCTCGTCCATGGAATGTCACACAATCCCGAGAGAGAAATGCACCACAGTAAATAAAAAGGGAAATAATTTAATGTTTTTTTGGGCGGCCCAGTACAGCTTGATCCACAGACCGGCACCTGTTAAACCAGAATCAGAAGCCGTGGAGGCACCTGTTAAACCAGAATCAGAAGCCGTGGAGGCACCTGTTAAACCAGAATCAGAAGCCGTGGAGGCACCTGTTAATTACAGCCGTACCTAGGTTTTGGAGGGGAAGAGTGCTGGGGGGGGGTTCTGGGAAGAACATTATAGATATTGGAAGGGGGGGGAGAGTTAAGCCAGATGTACTAGTCCGGGCCTATGTTGTAACATTTCATTGTAAGCCATTCTGGGGCAGATGGCTCTGGTGGTATGGAGGTTCGCCTTTCATAAGAACTGCTATGTACAGAGAGAGCCCTGTCAAGCGTGATATAATAATCCACTGTTGAAAACGTAGCGTGTTACTACGTCCACTAACTACGTCTTTGTCTGCGATAGTATTTTGGACCCTTCACCCCCCCTCCTCCTCACTCCATCCAAAGCGGTATTAAATCCCTCCCCATATTGGACCCTCCTCACCCCCTCCTCACTCCATCCAAAGCCCTATTAAATCCCTCCCCATATCATGGCCATGTTTTGTTTTCGTATGGGTCTACTTAATAAGGCAATTAATTCTGTTATGTGTAACTCATGTAGCAGTACAATCACACACACACACCCCTCACATCCTCAACACTCACTCCGTTTACAATCATAATCATAACATAAGAAAAAAAAAACAACAACATTATCATAACAAACTGCACTGTTGCTATGACGGAGGTGTCGATAACTTGGCAATGACCGACCGAATTAGTAGCAAACATAAAGATACCACCACAGCAGTCATTTCTAGTTGTCGGTTGTTGTGTGTGTGTGTTCCTATTTGGTTAATTAAACTATAACATTCCGTTATAGGTCATTCAACTTCCCATTGGCTGAATCTTTCTGTCATTCTATGCATGTTGTTTGAAGTCATTAGTGTGTTGGAGATTGTTACCGCAAATGATCTGTTGGTTAGTGCATTCCAGTTAATGTATCTTACAAAGAGGACTGTTGTTGGATTATAAAGCCTGATATAAAGTCTACTGTTTTATAACGAAGTACCTATACGTGTAGAGTTGACCAATTGACATATTCTCCGCCTGGAGTGATTTTCTTTCGTTTGACTGAAATCACATATTTATTAAGGAATCACAAAGATCTTACATTATGGTTCGTAATATTGAAAATGGGAAACGGCGTAATGAAACTAACAAATCAATCCATGTTTCCGGATCAGACGATTTTGAAGTAGCGGTTGTGTTACTCAATAGGTAAGTAAATAGACAGACAGACAGACCAACATTTAGCTCGATGGACAGATATACTCGTCCAGATGAACTCATTCTGATGAGTTGGTATTTTTGATATGTATGCACAATTACCAAAAGTTCATTGTAACTTTTTAAAAACTGTCCTTTAGTAGAAGAAGAAACGATCATCGAAACTCTATATAGGCAATTGAATTATTGGCATTCAAACTTTTTTTTTAAACTGACGATATTTGCTGTAACACTTGGGAGCATTATATGATAGAAGCGATGCGGCAATGGGCTTAAAACCCTTCGAAGCCATTAAACTATACCTCCGTTATGAGAGGTGGGCGAGGTTGGTTTGTTGCAGAGGCGTACCTAGGGTGGGGGAGAGGGGGGGTCCAAGCTTGAAGGGGGCCCAAAATTTTTTTTTACATTTAATATTAATTGCATTATCTCATGTCATGGTGTCGAATGCCAAATGCAGGGGCCCCCAAAGAGGCAAAGCCCCCGGGCCCCGAAATCCCTAGGTTCGGCTCTGGTTTGCTAAGTGCAGTTTTTTCAGTGGGCATTAAGTCAACTCGCTCAAAGGCAAGTGTGTTTGCTCTTTCAAGTGTGTTTAACCCCCCCCCCCCGCCACTCCCCAAAGATCTTTGCGTAATCCCCCTAAGGCATACTGGGTCATTGGCTACCAATATCTTCAGGCTCAGTCCACCATTGTGCAAGATGACATACCATCAAGATATACGGTCCTCCTTTAAAACATATGCTTGCTTCTAGTCATTTTCTCCCCTAATTTAGAACATGTCCTTAATTAAGTGAGTTACAAGGCGCACACACAAAAAAGTGAAACACATTTAAAGCAAATATTAAAACAAGCAATTAAGCCTGTTCCATTCTGGACACAGGACGTGTTAGCGCATTTTCGTGTTATGTATCAGTACATTTGTTAGCTTTCAGTAAATATTTGTAAATTTTGGAAATGTTTATAAATTCAATTGTGTAATGCATATATTTGTAAAAAAAATAATTATAAAGACGTTTCTTTATATTTGAAAAAAATTTATTGTCTCTTAAATCTAACTACAAGTGGTTTGTGGTTACTGAAATAGGACTCATAATTGAAAACATTCTAAATTATAGTCATTTAATCGTCCGAAAACTCCGTCAATTGTTGCATAGCTCTGATACTTTCAATTAAACTCAGAACACGAGCTTACTATTTCATTTAATGAGTTTCTTAATAAATCTTGGTGAAACTACGTGCTGCAGTATTTCACACCAAATGAACGGGTTATTGAACGTACAAGGTGTATATATAATATATAAGCCCCTTAGGAGCCCTGAAGCCCGGCCCTCAGAGGTCCTATCGCAAAATGAACTTTTGATGTACACATGGCAGGCCAAGACCTACAAAATGATATATACATCATGGGTCTAGGACTTATAGTTGCTGAGATATAGCGCTCCTTTATTAATATAGCTTATATAGTAAAAAACGGTACTAAGGCCCCTTTTACGGCCCTGAGAGGTCAGATCGCGAAATGGAAAAAATTCATTTCTTGGCAGGCCAAGACCTACAAAATGATATATACATCATGGGTCTAGGACTTATGGTTGTTGAGATCTAGGGTGATGACGGACAGACAGACAGACAAAACGGGGACAATAGAGCATTTTTTTTTCGAAAATGCTCTATAAAACATTTGCAACAATTATTTATTTTGAGCCCAAAAATATATGACGTCATCTCGTCATATTTTCGTGTTTCATTTCTCTTCACTGTTTCTCTTCCGGTGTATCCGATTTCTTACTGTTAGTAAGTGTCACTGATATCATTGTAAGTTTGATGTGTCTATCAGTGTATGATGACATTACAATGAAACGTTTCAGAAGATAAACAATTCAAACAAATTAGAAAATTAACTTTAATAGGCCGAAACTTACCAACAAAAAAAAAACATTGATGAAAAAAACTCTAATAAGCATTACACCGATAGTTTGTACTCAACATGTTGCAACCAGGGCCGTGGATATGCACACTTGACAACAGCCTAGGGACCCCAATGCCAAATGGCCACCATTTTGTAATTATTCCTACACATTTGACGCTGTAAGGGCCTCCAAGTGTAGCTTTGTCTAGGGACCCCTAAATATCTATCAGTCTCTTATTAGGATCCCAAAAACGCTAAGACTCTGGGTACAGATTACAAGTTCCACACTGACGTCATATGTTACGACCAGGGACGTGCTTAAGTCTCTTAAGGCTGAATTTTTGTGAGGTTCTTTTTGAGGGCCCTGCGAAAATGCAGTTGTCTGGGATGTGATGCCCCTTTTGAGAACACATACTGATAGTCTATCTGCACAAATGCGTAGTAATTGGTGATGAGTTACGATGATACAAAGCTGTACTGTGGCGGGTGTGGGAGTGGGGGGTACTTTGTCTGTTGGAGGCCCCGGGCGCTTGCATAGTTTACCTATGCTTAAGAACGCCCCCCTCCCTGTTATACCTGCCAATACCAAAGGTATTGTGGCGATGTAGACAGAACACTACGATACAATTACAGAGGTTTTTTTGGATCGTTCAATAATCAAAATTTAAAAAAAAATCTCATTCTGATAGGGGAAATCATGTGATGTAAATGTCACGTAAACTCGCGACAACGCTTAAAACTTTTTAAAAAATCATATCTCAGAATGTTTTTGACTAAATGGCCTGACATTTTCAGGAATCACTCAACTTTGTATGTGCAACAAGCCCTGAAAATTTCAAGAAGATCTGAGAGGGTCGGGTGAACAATTGTCAAAATACTGGTTGAGTTGACATGGAAAGACCCTTTACTGTCATTACCAAAAAAAAATATATCTTGTTTATATTTATTTATTTTTTTGTGCAATGTGCATCTTATCATTTTTTAAAGAATGGTTGGAGTGTTTTATAAAATTGTGATTCACAGATTTCTTTATTTTAACGAATGTGTGTGTCATCGGACAGTCACACACTTACTTACACACGCTCATATAAACACACACACTCTACCCAGAGACAACTTTATCTTTATTTGTACCAGGACCTCGTTTAACACTTGTGAAAAAGACCGTTAAGTACCAGATAAACACTATTACCGTTAAAACACTCAACAACATAGCGGTAGTCTACAGTATTGAACAACTTATTACTGTCTGAAAAGATTAAAAAGATTTAAATAATAAAACGGTAGATGAAATCGCTACTAACTATCACACCTTCAGTTGATATGATATTAAGTTGTGACTGTGACGAGTGGAAAATCAGTTGTGGGAGTTTTACACGTGCTGGACCGCGGGTTTTTTTATAGTGCGTAACATCAGTGTTACCATAACAACAGTGTGACCATAATGTCAGTGTGACCGTTACATTAGTGTGACCATAATGTCAGTTTGACCGTTACATTGGTGTGACCGTTACATTAGTGTGACCGTTACATCAGCGTGACCGTTACGTCAGTGTGACCGTAACATCAGTGTGACAGTAACATCAGTGTGACCGTAACATCAGTGTGACCGTAACATCAGTGTGACCGTTACACCAGTGTGTGACTAATTATATATTTCCGATTTAATTAAGTTCAATACATTCATTACTTAAATTGTTTAATGCAGGGTATAGAATCATTTGCCAATCATTTTGAATTGTGTCACGTATTTTTTTAAGATTTCAACGTTCTTCATGTCATTCCGTGTCAACTAAAATTAATGTCTGAAGTTCCATGACACCAACTTTACTACCGATGTTGCCGGATTCGATGATTGCATGTCTTTGTCTTCAATGTTAATCAGGCTTACTCTCGTTAACACTTCATGTTTTTTTTTAAAT
Organism: Bulinus truncatus; assembly: GCA_021962125.1. Classification (NCBI taxonomy): domain Eukaryota; kingdom Metazoa; phylum Mollusca; class Gastropoda; family Planorbidae; genus Bulinus; species Bulinus truncatus. Next base: position 4,744,577 of record JAGDYQ010000024.1, read on the forward strand.
GGCTGCCGATTGTTGTCATAAAAAATGTGTATACATTTTTCTCTATATATCCCCTCCCCCAATCCTCCACCCCCCCCCTATTCGAAGATGTTGTCCCTGTCCCCCCCCCCCCAATCTCGCCTTTGGTTTCCCGGTCACCACCAAAACAGGGCCCTATAAAGCCCCCACTCTTATAATAAACACAAGGGGGCGGGGGGATAAGATGGGAGAATATCATTATTACTTGTGTTATTTTATTATGACTTTCAATTATTATGGAATATTTTTATTTCGATGTTTACATCTAGTTCTATTAAGTCAACCATTTCTAATAATACATAACATGGTGGCTATAGTTTATGTAATTAACTTGTGGATAAAATATTTAATGATGATGGTATTTATTTTCAACTAATAGTAAACAATCAAGCTTTAAAAAATAACATACATTTTTAAGCGGTTGTTGAATACCAGCCATTGGCTAATCAAAATGTTAGTGTAATCTGTAATAATGTATTTCTGATATCAGTCTGTGGCAAAACTGTGTGTAGCTAAATACTAAACATTTCAAGGTTGCCAGTTCTTTGATCTTGTGACCTGTTGATAAGAACAGAATGAATTCCATAGTCGAACTAAACTGAGGAAGTGAATGAAACAGCATTGGCGTTAACTGTGTGAATTAAAGAGTTCACTTTGACTTTTTTTTAATTTAGGGGCGGGATTGCAGTGGGGTAGATCTCGTGGACGTCTAACGAAAGGTCCAGGGTCCGATCTCCGGTGAGTTTTCTGGTCCGATCTCCGGAGAGTTTTCTGGTCCGATCTCCGATGAGTTTTCTGGTCCGATCTCCGGAGAGTTGTCTGGTCCGATCTCCGATGAGTTGTCTGGTCCGATCTCCGGTGAGTTGTCTGGTCCGATCTCCGGTGAGTTTTCTGGTCCGATCTCCGGTGAGTTGTCTGGTCCGATCTCCGGTGAGTTGTCTGGTCCGATCTCCGGTGAGTTGTCTGGTCCGATCTTGCGGTCGTTTATCAAAAAAAAAATATTGGATACAAATTTCATTTCGATTATGAATGCATTTAAATTGAATCTGAAATATGTTTTTCTCAGATGTTCTTTAGAGTTTTGTGGCGTAAAAGTAAAAACTAGATTTATAACAACATGACTTATTTAGAGATATATTGTTCATTCTCGGTTACACACTTTTGCTCTCGTAAATTGCAATTGTAATGTTATTGTTTACCAAAATTACCTGACAATGATATAAACGGTAAAAAAAAGGAGATAATAACCATGAAGCTTTTTTTCTTCAAACTTAAAAAAAAAACTGTCCTACATTATTGTTTAAAGTGTTTCGGTATCATCTGAAGTATGGTGTAATCATAGCGCTGCACCGGACAATCTTGCATCACGTTTAGTGTGTATTGTTAACATTAAGGTCATGACTGGCTAAAGAAGGTTAAGGGGGGGGGGTGGAGATAGGCAGCAAAACACATGTATGTACTTAAATCTGAAGCATGATATGCAGATATTTCCAGAATTGATTTCATGATCTTTCTTTTGGTGTGTTTTTAATCGTTGGTTTTCGTATCTTTGATTTTTTGTTTGCTTATTCAGTGAGAAATCTGGCCACCTTTAATGACAACAAAACTCGGCTGTTTATATACAGATTTTTTGTATACAACGTTACATCCTGGTGATCCGAAGAGGGTTTGATTTTAGTTAAAAGGGTTGGGGGGGGGTATGGCAGAATTTTTTAAATTTCTATTCCTGAATTTAATTTAAATACAATGTTTAGCTTAAATCAAACTAATTTTCAGAACATTAAATGAAACTAGTAATGGTCATTCACCCCCCTTGTCAAATTATCTACCGTGATTACCAGGACCGTCTTAACACATTGGCCCACCCAGGCACTTGCCAGAGGGCGCCATAAGTCATCAGTTCTCTTGGACCATTTGTATCTCATTCTTCTGAGGGGCAGTTTTAAAGGTCCCTAATGCTGTTAAAAGGGCCGTAGCTATGAAACGTAGATTGAAAATATAAAAAAAAGGTTTCTTCAATAATTAACCATTCTGTTGTCAATGAGCTGAGATAAATGTCATTGTCTTGTGGAGATATAGTTGATTTAATGGCAGGCAGGGCGCAGAGCCGACACCCTAGCTATTGTGTCTCCCTGTGCTAGCTACATTTTTTTACCTGAAAACGGCATAAAATATTTAACAGCGTTCTTTTGTTGGCGTCCCTTCCTAGCTCGGCGCCCTATGCGGCCGCACAACCCGCTTTACCCTTTCCTAAGCTACTGGCAAGACGTCTTGGTTATCTAAGATTTGATTTTATTTTTTTGGCATTCTTGCATCTTTGAGAGGCTATTTCAAACCCACAAGTCTAACTGCGTGACATTAGTACAAGTTAAAGTGTTTGTTTTAATGACAAGATAAAATTTTAATGTTTGCTTTGATAACTTTATTTTAGGCTTTGATAATTTTTCGAGTTTAACTGTGGAAAAATTCATGTTGTAAAAAACATTCTTTCTGAACTTGGTTTTTTTTTTTTTGTGTGATGTGTATTTTATTTGAAAAGTTAACATGATGAAATCGTACAAACTCGATAATTCGGTAACATATTCGCAAGACGCTGGTGATAATAATGGCCCGGCTGTTATACAGTTAAACCATCAAAATGGGTCTGCTGGATCGAAACTTGAAACCAATAAGAAAAAAAAAGGGAAAGATAAAAAAAGTGACAAGTAAGTTTAGAGTTGTTGTTCTTTTATTTAGCTTTATGTGTGTGTGTGTGTGTGTCCCGGCAATAGCTGACAGAATGTCCCAGGCCCATGAATTTAGAAAGCAACAGTCTCACTTGTCGTACGGAAAAACTCAGCACCTATTCATTCTTCTTTGTTGTCTGCAGTGATGTATTGGTGAAATAAGAAGTAATGGAACGAATAGTGGGAGCAAAAAAAAAATCCTATTTTCAGCAAACTATTTTTTTCCATATAAGTTTTTATTTTTTGAAAAAAAAAAAGGTAAGGGAACGTCGTTCCACCGCGTTCGCCTCCCCAATACACCACTGGTTGTCTGTGCATCCCGAACTTCTTTATAACTTCTTTTATCATTAACGCTAAGCGGCTAAAGGGGGAAAAAAAAAGATTTTAGCTTTTTGTTTGTTTTTTTTAGAAATTACAATAAGCTTAGGGTGGTCTTTGAAGTATGTGGCAGTACACTGGGGGTGGGGGGAGGGGGTGGGCATTTGGTGGGTGTCATATGTTCGAGATTGAGAAACTTTAGTGTGGGTTATGTACTGTATCCTATTGCGGGGCCTCACAGACGCGAGGCCTATGGTGGTTGCTTTGCCACCCTCAAGGAAGCGCCGCCACTGTTATGAGAGTTACTTACCGATTAGACTGAATTTTTTAAAATAAAATCAAGCATGATATATCCGTGTTTTAATTAAACCATGATTATAAAATATATTAAATGCTCGTACTTTTCAATGTTACTTAATCGTCTTTCATTTTCTATTAATAAATTGTTGAACTCATTCAAATAAAAACACGAAATGGAGCCTCACCATAGTCGATTTATCACGTTATAGTGAACTAAGTTTTTTTTTTTTTAATGAGCGAAAAAAAGATGACCAATCGGAAGACGCGCAGAACAAAACAAAAATCCGCAAGCGGCCGTCGATAGCTATTTGATTGGTTAGCTGGTTGAAACATTTTTTTTTTATTTTTATTCCAAAAATAGGTTAAGATTATACTCCCAAACACCAAAATTAAAAAAAAAATATATTTTCTTTCTACCTAAATGGATAAATAGACTTAACTGAGTGGCAAGAAAAATGGTTTTCTTCTCTGCGACCTGTGCAATCTATTGTATTGATTTGGTTGTTATTTAACGCTGCGGTCGGAAAAGATTTTGGACCTTGTGAATAACTCAGCTCATGATCTTAATTTCATCGGACCACTAAATTTATAAGTTTTAAATACCTCGGACCACTCATATATGTGTGTTTAATGTGTTTATACATGAAGTGTTTTATGTGTTTATATGTGTGTGTGTGTTATGTGTTTGTTTTAAATAAAGTCGTCAATTAAGGCTTACCAGCAATTATGATGTTTTTCTCTCGCATACATAATATATGCAGATTTTTTTTAGAATATTATTTTTTTTTTTAATTGAGCAATATCAATTTTCATTAACATAAGAAAATTATTAACACCTGACTTGTTTTGACGAACATACAATTATTAACACCGAACTTGTTCTGACGAACAGAAAAATATTCTTTAGCAATGCTAGTGCTCCGCGGAAACCTCGCTGCAAACTGTCGATCTTAAGTACGTTCTTTCTGTAATTCGTTATTGTAATATGCATATTCATTTTTATTTTTAATCAGATGAGTTGTACAATTTGTGTCTTTTTTTTTCTTTATTCTGTTTTTTCGGCTTGTGTGCTACCAGTAACCGTAAATAAAAAATATTTGCAATTAATAAACATTTCAGTTTCGGCCCCCTTTTTTTTCCGAGACAGTGTGTTGTGCTCATGTATGACAGTTATGTATGTTATCTCTGAGACAAGTGAATGCACACATGATGATAAAAACCAAACTTCAAAGGACAGTGACCGCCTGTACCCGGCCCATTTATAATAATTTTTTTTTCATGGATAAATAATATATAGACATGGCCTACTTAGTACACACGGGCTTAACTATAAATAAAGTCTGGGCACCAGCAGGTGTCGCTACCCCATTACCACTGCTACCAAAGCCGTTTTCCGCCTATAACCATCATCGCAAAAATGGCCCCATACCAGTACGAATACCTATCTGATGCTGTTGGGGCCCCGTAGAGTAGAACTGTCTGTTCTGGATGAATAGAATAGGGGGGCCCTGACATTTTTCTAATGCGAAACTCTGATATAACGCAATTACAGCTTAACATGTTTTTCTAGTGCCTCCAAATGTACTTCTACTTATCCCCCTTCAAATGTACTTTAGCCTAGGGCCCCCAAAATTACCTTTGCCTTGCCCCCCCCCCAAATATATCTTTGCCTAGGCCCCAAAATAGGTATGGTCGACTATAGCTGTACTCCCTGTTATCAGGCCTGTCACTAGTGTACGGTGTCTTTTTCTAGAGCTATGTCATAGATGCAATGGTCTCTGGGATATTTTGTAGCTTGATTCCTTAGCACCAAGCTGTTTTTGGGAAACTGAGCCACTCTGATTCATTTAGCCAGAATGACTCCACAGACAGAGTGAATCACTTCTTGTGACTAACAGGAAATTGTAGCACAAATTATCTGCAGTTATATATAGCAACTTATTAAAGCTAGAAATGCATGACAATATCAGACCTTGGCCTACTTCCGGACCTATCCTATATAACTGATGTGTAGAAAGTCAAAAAAAAAAATTGAGTTAGGTACCTTATGTATCATTTGTATAATGCACACACAAATACTTTGTCCTTGGTAAATATCTGTATGTTCTTCTTGTTTTATTTATATACAAAGGTTACAGGTTTTTTTTTAAATATCTGCAGATAAGTAAAGAAATAAAAAAAAAAACTGACAAGTAATTTGACAAACAGGTAGGACTATGTCGAGATAACTACTTGACAGTCCGGCGAAAGGTTGTCGAACTTTGATTAATTGAATAACTGGCAAAACAAATGAATCAACTCGACTGAAGGCCTATACTCGCCCATAAATAAAATAAAACAAAATGGAAAAAAGCGAATATAAAAATGCATTATCAGCAATTTTAGTTAATGTTAAGAACACAGTATAAATTGTTAATTAAGAACCATTCAATTATTACGTCCCATTTCGGCTACCCAACCCCCCCACTCCCCCCCCCCCCAGGTCGTTACGTAATAAGTGAACGGGTCCTATAATTCACTGAGTGATTTAAGTATTTTTAAGTCTGATATTTATTTGTTTTTGGTATATGTGTGTGTTTTATTCCTTACACACGTTTGATTATGTTGAATACCCACTGGAAGTGCAACCCTAACACATGTCAGATATTCCTACCCCCTAGGAGCCGAAAATAGTAATCTGCTATGCATTGACAGCATTAGGTGAGACGTGTGTGTGTGTGCGTGGTTATAGTGTCCCCAATTTTTAGAGGGCCCCCCCCCCCCCCAGATGGCGTTGACTCTGATATCCTTCGTGTAGATCAGTGGTTCCCAAAGTGGTCCCTACGGACCCCCAGGGGTCCGCGGTATCATTCAGGGGGTCCGTGGAAAATTTAAATTAATTTGGGGGTCCCTGAACAGCTCCAGGGGGTCCGTGAAAGGTTTAATGTATAATTTATAAAAGAGTAAAATTATGATGCATTTATATTGCGAGATTCTTTGTAAACGTGTATTAGATGTTCCAACAACAGTGAACAACACTAACATACTAAGTCGACTCCAGTTGAGAGTGACGATAATAATATTTAATTCTTTAAAATAACTTCGTGAACATGAACTGACATATAATGGTGAACTCTGGAGGAATACAATTACTACAGTCTAGCTTTGGGCATCGTGGTATGCGGAAATGGCGTCATCAAACTCTGACTATATTGTTTCCCAACAATCTGTCGGCGCGGCATAGAAAACTGCTATTAAGACATGCCTAGACTGACCAGACCAGCACGGTGTGTGTACTGCTGATCGGCTAGAAATGCGATGCAAGGGTTTTTTTCCTGCCACTCGGACAGAGGGGAGGTTGTAATGTACCTGACTACCCGCTGCGACGGTGTGCTTTAGTGAGACAGAATGGAAGGGTGTGAATACCATTGTCTCGGATTGTCCTCATTGACCACAGTCCCACCATCGTCGCTAAAAGTTTTGTTCCTAGCCAGGAGAACCCGAATTATCTTTTCCCACAGACTATGGTGTGTCTTCTAGACCAGGTTAGCCAAATGGCTAAGATCCATTATAATGCAGATACTACACTTTAATATTGGCCAAAAGGCCGAGAAGAGTCACTGCAACAATTCATTGGGACATCATGTAAGCAAGATGATGATGACTGCATGCTTCTTATTGATTGCAAAGTCCAGAAAGCTGTATATTATTGATGAAAAACTTATTTTACCAGCTGTAAGTGAGGTAATACACACAGTTTTGCACAAACCACATTTCGACATTAGAAAAAGAATTACACTGAGTAATAATACATGGCTCAGTCCGTTGAAAATTCTTATGTGATTACTTACAAATATCTGAATTTTCTATACAGCTTGACGAGTTCACTTCAGAGGTGTAGCGAGGGGTGGGCAAGGGGGCATCATGCCCCGGGCGCTACTCACAAAAGGGAGCCAAATGGTATATTTACATATATTAATAGGTTTTCGAATTGGGGGGGGGGTGCTAAAAAGGTATTGTGCCCGGGGCGCGAGGTAAGCTCGCTACGGCACTAGTTCACTTTACCAGGAATCGAAGCTTTACTTTTTAGCTTATGTAAGATTTGTAAAGAAGAAAAAATTTGCTAAATGTTCGGTACAAAAGGTGAAACGTTATTTACTGAATTAAAAAGATTGTTCAATGTAAAAGCTACACCCTCGACTAATATCATATCTGTTGCTACTGATGGTGCTCTGGCAATGGTAGGAAGATACCGAGACTTTCTGGCATACTTAAAACAAGCTGTACCAAATGTATTTTCAGTACATTGTGTCATTCATCGACAACATTTTGTCGCAAAAAATCTTAGTGAATGTTTGCATGGATCACTAGATTAAGTCATTCGAGCAGTTAATAAAATCAGAAGGAACGCCTTCAATGAGATATTTTCTCAACTTTGAAAAATGACGAAGACGATAATCGTTTACTAATTCTCACAGAAGTACGTTCGTTATCTGAAGGTGCATGTTTAAATCAAATTTTATGCGCTCTTTGATTCAGTGCTGATATTCATGGAAAGCAAAGACAATGATTTGCGACACAATTCAATTAATTAAAGAAAAAAAATATCCTGTGCATTTTTGTAGCTTTTTTCACTTGGGGGTCCGTGGGCAAGTTTTGATTATAAAAAGGGGTCCATGGGTCATCAAAGTTTGGGAACCACTGGTGTAGATGTAAAAACAAAGTGTTATTCAGTCAAATGTGTCAAATACCGTTTAACTATAAACTTTTCCCAATCTCTGCAAAAAGTACGCCTACACAATTACGTAAATTGTACCACAGTTTCTGGTAAATGTTTTATTATTTTAATAGAAGAACATTTTTAGATCCTTGAACCTTTATTCCTAACAAGTTTTAAAATTAAAAACATCTTTTATTTTTATCTTCTAGAGATGACAAAGCAGACAAAGAAGAAAAAAGAACTGCTACATTTGGAGAATTGGTTAGTAATTCATAGGCATTTATATAAAAGTCTACATTTCTGTTAAGGTGACCTTTTTAGTAGACTTATCACATAAAGAGACAATCCAGTATAGACATAACACAGAAAGAGATAATCTTTTATTTATTTAAGTAATAGAATTTCTGAAATTTTTTTATGCGATAAGAACATTTCTTATAGATCGTAAAACTAGATTTTATGACTGTCTAAAGTATCAACTGCCAATGGTAGTATTTCTGTTAAACCTGATGCTGAGTTGTTCCTAAAAGAATTTTTCTTTGGAGCCACAAAGATCTCAGGAAGTCTCTGGCACAGGGCCCATAGACCTAAGAACAGCTTTGAACGTGATCAGTAAAATCAAGGCCGTAGCCGGGGCGGGGCTGTGGGGTTGCAGCCCCCCCCCCTATATAAAAATTTTATTGCTGATAGTAACTCATTAAAAATTGACAAAAATTTGCATTTATAAACTTGGAGCAGTTCCCCCCCTCCCCTAACAAAATCCTGGCTACAGTTTTGAGTAAAATAACAAGTTACTTTGTGTGGACCATTATAATTTATATTTAATATTTATTGCCACCCAGTATTCCTTTACAACATGCTGTGACAAATTCCTCATCTTAATTGGATGTCTGACTGCCATGATTCATGGTGCTTCCTGGCCACTTTTGTTTCTTATATTTGGCAACATGACAAATGACTTCATTAACTGTAAGTTTAGAAATAATGAATTCAGAATTCCATTCAGATAGGTTACATAGATTGTCAAGCAATTTTTAATTAATCCTTTCAATACTTTAAAGGTTTCTTTGATTAGCAAGCATTAAAAAATATTTTCTTTATTACTAAGATATTTGTGCATGTCAGTATGAAATCTTCTTTAAAACACATTTTATTAGCTTCAGTAACAAATCTTTAAAACAAAAAGCTTAAAATGTTTTTAAAAACAATAGTAATATATACTCATGATTTGATTATTGGCAAAATGTATCTTAACAAGTTATACATTTAAATCATTACATAATAGTTTTATTAAATCAGACTTTTCATAAATTCTCCAAGTCAGCTAATTGCATTTTAACAATTTTCTTTATATATAATTTATATATTTTGTTCATTTATCAATTAATAAATTGTTTAATTTATTAAAAAACTAAAATTTAAATGAACTGTGTACCTTTAGCTATGTTCTTTTTTAAACTGTAACCCCATAACAGATGGTAAAAACACCACATTCAATGAGACAGTCTTTAATATGAGCATCACCAATACTTCTATGGGTGAACTTTTTGAAGAAACCATGACAGAATATGCATTGAAATATATATATATTGGCTTAGGTGTTTTTGCTGCTACCTACATTCATGTAAGTTTTGAGCAGTGTCTTGTACTAACATATGTAAAAGTTGATAGAAAGAAACATCACATTCATCCTTACACAATACATAAGTTGTTTGGACATGTGTGCCAATATAGACAGTAATTTTAGTTATAGTGCTTCTTATTTATTGTCACTGACGTCTGGTGTCGCCATAAGAAACGTGCTGGCACATAAAACCCTCGATGAATGGTCGTTGCCATCCTGGGCCAGCAGGTCCCTGATTGTCATCGTCTTGTTGTTGACAGTGGATACAGTCCTAGTAGTGGTTTAATGGCTAATTGCATCCTCCATTTTGGTGGGACATAGAAAGAACTTTGTAGGACTGTTCCTATGGAATATTGCAAATAACAAATTGTGTGCCTCTGCAGGCCACACACAAAAAACAAACACTCTTCATTTACTAGCATCCAAAGACCTTTATTTTTCTTTGTGTGCTATTCTAAGAGATTAAACCCTTGGTTGAAACAATATGTCACACTTTCATTTCTATTTACATTGAATTGATTTAAAATAGATTTGGGAAACATTTAGAAAGTTTTGTTACTCGGATAAAGGTTTTGTATTAAAATCAAAACTTTTGCCTCAACCTTCTACTTCTAAGACCAGAAAAATTTCAGCACATAAAATAAATCCTAATTTCTTGTGTCTACTGTACACAAAATGTACATTCATTCACAGATCTCATTTCTTCAAGTTGTTTGTGAGAGACAAACATTAAAGTTGCGAAAAGCTTTCTTCAAGGCATTGTTACGAGAGAACATTGGTTGGTACGACAAACAACAAAGTGGAGAACTTACAACAAGGCTGGCTGAGTAAGATATTTGTCTTCATGTCATTGCAGTAGTTTCTATGTAAGTTTAACCCTCTCTCACTTCAACATAAACTTAAACATTGGTGAAATTTAAAACTTATTTCTTTATTTTTTCATCAGTGACCTAGAGAGAATTAAAGAAGGTACTGGTGATAAATCTGGTTTAGCATTGCAGTTTCTGTCTCAGTTTCTGGCTGGATTTCTGATGGGATTCATTAAAGGCTGGAAGATGACTTTAGTCTTGATGTCACTAACCCCAATATTAGCTGTCTGTGCAGCAATTCTAGGCAAGGTATAATCATGTCTAAGTTATTTTAACTTCTCCAGAGGCACGCTTAGCATGAAGCAACAAAGATTATTGGAAAGCATTCATAATTGTGCTTATTAGAAATTGTAATACTTTAGTTGCAACCATTTAGAAAAAAAATTGATTATTGTAAAAGAAGCCTGAAAAAAAATTTCTCATTGAGATGCAAGTCATTTATTTATCTTTTTTATTCACTACTATTTGAATAGTTACACTGTAAAAATTCTTGATTAGCTTCACTCAAATAAAACAACCAAAATTTTTAAATAAACCAAATTTATGTTAGGGAGATAGATACTCTTGGGGCCTCTAGGGCCCTTATTCTCATATCGCTACGTATAAGGTGTAGAATGGGGCCATGAAAATGACGTAATTATTAATATAGCTTATATAGTAAAACACGGTACCCTAAGAAACACTGATGCCCAGCCCCCAGAGGTCAGATCGCGAAATGGACTTTTGATGCAGGAATGGCAGGCCAAGACCTACAAAAAAAGTATATACATCATGGGTCTAGGACTTATGGTTACTGAGATCTAGGGTGATGACAGACAGACGGACAAAACGGGGACAATAGCGCATTCGACTTCTCAAAAATGGGCTAAAAATCATGTCTCGACATTCAATTAAATGTTACTTACATATGTTAACAAATTTTATAACTTACAAATATTTTTAATATGGTCAGTACAAAGTTAGACTATAGTAATATATATTTCCTATTGTAAAGTTTACATAAATTATATCTTTATAATAGAACACTGATGTCAGATCCCCACTTTTAAATCAAATATTTTATGCAGTTACTAGCAACCTATAGTGCTAAAGAACAACAAAAATATGCTAAAGCTGGAGCCATAGCTGAAGAAGTTTTATCTTGCATTAGAACAGTCATCTCTTTCAATGGCCAGCCTCAGGAAATTAAAAAGTGAGTTTGTTTCCCAATATTGCCTTTCAGTTAACATTATCTTACTGTTTCTGAATAATGCAGGAAACTTTTGAAACTTTTTTTTTAAACTTCATATGCATTTATTTAATATCACATGATTGCTTGCCTTAATTATTTGTATGTTTGACTGTCGCTGGTGACAATTATAATAAATAAATTTAAGCTGCAGGTTTTGAGTCTGTTACTCGTAAATTTTCAGGTATTCACATGCATTGGAGGAAAGTAAAAAACTTGGAATTAGGAAGTCAGTATTTGCTGGACTCAGTGTGGGACTCACATTTTTTATCATGTTTTGTGCTTATGCATTAGCATTTTGGTAAATTTTAAAATCAGAATTCATAGTATTAAATCTAATTAAAAAAAGTTTATTTTCATTCTCCATAACATCATAAAAATGCATAATTTTTTTGCAATCCAAAATTAAATTCATGAAAAAATATTTGTAAAAACTGCTCAAGTTTCTATTTTGTTCTAGGTTTGGTTCTACTCAAGTGAATGACTACAATAAGAGTGGTGGCAGTGAAGGTCTGTCTCCAGGAAATGTTTTTACAATCTTTTTCAGCGTCATGATTGGTTCTTTTGCTTTAGGCAGTGCTTCTCCACACATTACCTCAATTCTGACAGCTAAAGGTGCTGGAGGGACTGTCTTCTCCATAATTAAAGATGTGAGATTAAATAAAATCACAATCATGAACATCATTTAGAAATATCATCTTTAAAATTAGTAGAAATAACAAGACTAAGATCTTTATGAATAGGTTTTTTTTTTATCCAGGGACTAACAAACACTGTTCAGTACAAAAACTTTTTTTAATCACTATTATAACCATTTTCTATTTTTATCTTACAGAAACCACTAATAGATTCCTCTAATCCAAATGGTAAAAAGCCTGATAAAATTAATGGGTATATACAATTTAAAGATGTGGAATTCTCATATCCAACTCGCCCAGAAGCAATAGTGAGTTTTCAGTTTAACCTACTATAAAATTGTTTACTTAAGGTACAAAATAAATTATCCCCATATTTTTATCTGATATTAAGGTTATTATTGGAAGATTTTAGCCAAATGAAACAACATCTGTTAAATATTTTATCCAATAAACTATTTTATTAAATTAACTGCATATGAATTTTTTCACATTATTTACATGTTTACAATAAAAGGGTAAACAATTCAACTTCTGTGCGTCATAACAGCTTTTAATTTACTTTAAAATACTGAAATAAAAAGTCTCTAAATACCATTTCAACTGAATTTGATTCATTTTTTCAAAGGTTCTTAAAAAATTTAACTTGGACATAGAGCCAGGTAAAACTGTGGCGTTGGTTGGAAGCAGTGGTTGTGGTAAATCTACAATTGTCAACCTAATTCAAAGATTTTATGATCCTGATGATGGACGGGTAAGATTTTTTTTTTACTGCATGGCTTTATATTGATGAATAAATTTACTTTGATCTTCGTTTGGAGTATACATCGATACATTGAGCATTAGGCCCATACCTGGGATTAACAACATGTTGACCCTCTGGAACCTCTCCTGGATACAGGGAAAAAGTTAAAGCTGACATGGTTTGGTGATTTTCTCACAAAATAATACTGGACACACTAGAAGAATAACATAGGAGAGGCTTATAAAGAAATTGTTTGTCAACATTAAGGAATGGACCAGTCTTTTTGGCGATCACTTTAGTGACCTATCTACTGCAATGTCCCTGAATAATCCCCTATGAAAAAATTTTAAAAGGGTCTAATGATAATAATGTTATTTTATTTAATAAACACAAACATTTAAATTATTTTATTTCTTAAGAATATTTTAGTTGCATTTAAATAAATATATGTACTTGATTTGGAAAAAAAAATTATAATATTCATTGAGATATTTAAAGAAGCTACACTATATATCCAATGAGCGGTATAAATAAATAAAAAATTGTCATTTTGTTTCAGGTACTTCTGGATGGTATTGATATCAAAGAACTCAATATTCATTGGCTCAGGAAAAATATAGGCATAGTTTCTCAAGAGCCTGTACTGTTTGGTATGTCTATAGCCCAAAATATCAAGCTTGGCAAACCAGATATTAGTATGGAAGAAGTTGAGAAAGCTGCAAGAATGGCTAATGCTCATGATTTCATATCACAATTACCAAAGGTAGGTAACTATATGAAATGAAGCCAATGATGAGCTTGCTGATTTGTTCTATAAAAAATATTAAGATTTTATTTCAACAGATAAGACAAGAGACAACACATCTCAGTCCACAGACCTGACTGTAAATTGATTAATACTATGCTTCTATTAAAATAAAAAAACTAGTAACGACATTGTTAAGCATAATTATCATATTTTAAAGTGTTTAGTGGTTATAAATAGACTGTAACCAATGTTTTGATAATTTCAGGGGTATGATACTTTAGTGGGAGAAAGGGGAGCTCAGTTGTCAGGAGGTCAAAAGCAAAGAGTAGCCATAGCTAGGGCACTGGTCAGGGACCCTAGAATACTTCTTTTAGATGAAGCCACATCAGCGTTAGATTCTGAAAGTGAGGGCATCGTACAAGCAGCTCTTGACAAAGTAAGATTCATATTTACATAATCTTAAGTGATAACAAATTACAAAATTATTTTTTCTGGATAACCTTTGCAATTCAAAAACCAAAAACTAGTAAAGGAAGATTAATTAAAATAGATTTATAATTGTATCAGCTCTTTCTTAGTATGATTATCACCTAAACCTTGAAAAAAAAATCTAAAAGTTAGAGACTTCCAAAGTTAGAATAATAAACAAATGTCTTTGGTTTATAAAAAATAATTAAAGAATCCTATTATTATATGCAATGAATTATAAAATGTTTGAATAAGATACATTTTTAATAACAGACATGGTCTTTTTATGTGAACAATCTATCTGTCTATAGATATTCACTCGTTCATCAAAAATGACAATTTTTTAAAAATGAAAATTATGTGTGTGCCTTCATATATGTACTTGTTGATTGTGATTGGCTTTTTAAAAAGTCAACATGCCCCCATTAATAGACATTGGCTTTATGTTCATTAAAATTAATTTTTTAAATAGAAGTAACATGTTTGTTTTATTAACTTCAAAACAATTTCATTGCATAAGGCTAGAGAAGGAAGAACAACAGTGATTGTTGCCCATCGCTTGTCCACTATACAGAATGCTGATGTTATTTATGTGTTGGACAAAGGAGAAGTTGTTGAAATGGGCAAGCATCAAGATTTGATGAAAAATAAAGGGCCATATTTCAGTCTTGTCACCCTACAAACTCTCACTGCTAATGACGACACTTTTACACAAGAAGGTAATGAATGCTTTAAAAAAGCTCATTTAACTTATCAAAATTGGGGGCTCTTTAAAAAATAAATACATATATGTGGTTGTTTAACATATATGAGGTTTCTTAGTATTTGCAGATGAAATATCTGCAGACAAGCCACCTCAAGCAATCAGGCAGTTGTCAGAAAAAACTCTTACTCGACAAACATCAGTACATACTGGTGATAAACAAACCCCAACCAAAGCAGTAAATCTGTTCAAGTCTAAAAGTGAGACACCTGAAGAAGATCAGGTTAGTTGATTGTAAGGCTGTGAAAAATATTTTTAAAGAATTAGATTTTAAATAAAATTATTACCATTCATTCATTTTCAAATCATTTAATGACCTATCTTTAAGGCGAATTGTCAACACGGATTGGCTAGGATCATTATTATATAAAACTTTGTGACTGGTTAATCCAGGCATAGGTAAACTACAGCCCACTGGGAAAATATGGCCCATCAGGCTGTTTAATCCATCCTGCACTATGCTTCTCTCCACTCATTCATATCAATGATGCTTACATTTAATTTCTAATTTTTCATAATAACAATCCCCTCTGCCAAATTTAAGAAAGCATTGTGTCCGGCTGTTTAAAAAAATTGCTCACACTTGGTTTAAACAATACATTTTCTCTTTAACAATTTAAATTTAATAAGATTTATCTATTCTAGAAGATCTGTTTTAGCTTAATGCATTGTAATATTCAAAATGTCAATAAATTAGAAATTGTATTTTACACATGTACATCTAATAAACATAATTAGCTGAGCTTCAACCAAGTGAAATAGTATTTGTTGTAGTAAAATTAAAAGGAAAAAGGTACTATATTAACATAGGTTAAAAAAATATAATTTAAAATTATTATAAACATAATAACAACTTATCCTTTACTTAATTTCAATTCAAAGTATTTATTGAATTGCTGGATTATTAAAAAAATAAAAAGCAATGCAGAAATATTTAATTTCATACCAAAGAAATGTTACTATTTTTTTAAACCATTGAGCCTAATGCAATGTATCTTTACTGCAGGCTAACTCCAATTTAGATTTTAAAAAGTACATCCTACTGTTTTATGTCAGCTTAACACTTTTTAATCTACAGGATGTGTTAAAACCCGGATTTATTCGAATGTTTAAATCCAATCTAACAGAGTGGCCCTTTATTGTGTTTGGATGTATTGGTGCTATTGCTAATGGACTTGTTTTTCCAGTTTATGCGGTATTCTTCAGTGAAATTATTACTGTAAGTCTCAAATTTATTGAAGTTGTTTTAAAAGTAAAAAATTATATATATATATATATCTTTACTTCAGATACAGTTTAATTGTCTACATTTTAATAGCTGTAATGCTATATAATGTGTATTAGCTAATGGAGACATCTTTCTTATGTACCATTGTGAGTGAAAACTTGTAAGAAGCTCTGAACCTACCATTGACTACCATTAACTTTTAATAGGCCCACTAAGGATTGTTTATTTTCTGATGGTACCCTGCTGGTAAAATCTCATGTATTTCATTAGCTATTATCCAAAAAAGGTGGCAGCAAAAAAATTCCAGGATTCGACAGGCTAAGATTTGCTTGAACTACTTGCCACTACAGAGAGAAGGATGTTGATCTTTAGATGCTGCTGTATAAGCCCACATTTAATCCCCACAACATGTTTCGTTTAAGGTTAAATGACATTAGCTTTGGTCCACTCTGTTGGCCTTCTTCTAGAAATATGTCTGAAAAGTCATGATTTACATACATAGCCTACAAATGATAATAAATTAGAAACCTTAAAAACGTTAATTAAACAAAATTTATTGGGGAAAAAAGATTTATTTTGTCTTAAAAATGTACGATGCAAAACATGCATCATTAAGTATTGACATTAATAACAATGCTTGCTGCTATGTTAAGTAGTATATTTCTCTATATAAATATGAAAGTCTTTCTGTTAGTAAATGCTCACATATAGAATCACTTATTGATCAATTTATTGCTTTCGAATTAGTCATAAATTTTCAACTAATAATCTTCATTTTTCAAACATATTTGTCTCAAAATTCTAATTGCTCAAAGAGGTTTAATCAAATTGATTTAGGTAGGATGGCATTCTATTGATAGTTTTTTTATAGCTAAAGTGCTAATTGTATTGCATCACATATTTCTGCAAGCTTTAAAATAGCTGATTAGTCTTATTAATGTGTTTTATAATAATAAATACTGTAATGTAACTTGACTTGATGTACTATGCATCAATAGTTGTTAAATGTGCATATTTTCAATGATGACGAAAGGTCACCAAAAGTTTTAGCCGCCTTTTGGGCGCATGCCTTGTAGCTTGACTTTTAAGGTTTGTTTGTTTTTTTTTAAATTTATTTTCAGACATTTGGCAAAACTGGCCAAGAGTTGCTGGATCAAGGTCTTTTTTGGAGTATGATGTTTATAGGTCTTGGTGGTGTTACTCTTGTAGCTAACATTGTGCAGGTCAGCAGTCCTAACAACTTTAGTTTACTTATCAATTAAAAAGTATTCCAACGAAATCAGTTGTATCAATAAAGATATTTCTTAAGATTATTAAAATAATTTGAATTTTGTTTTTCAAAACATGCATATATGTCATATAATTAGGGTATGTATCAAAATATTGCAGAAGTATTATTTTATCTTCATTGCTTTTGATGTCTATATTATTTCTAATTATGCTTTGATTGTAATTTTAATTATAAAAAGCAAAATTATATACTCTTCTTTAGTGAGCCTTAGAAGTTTTAAGTGATTTTTTTTAATCCAAACAGTTGATTGTCATATTCTATTTACAGAATGTTGCCTTTGGCTTTTCAGGCGAAAGGCTTACAAAAAGGTTAAGGCAAATGACATTCACAAATATTCTAAGGCAAGATGTTGAGTACTTTGACCATCCTAAACATTCAACTGGAGCACTTACAACTAGGCTTGCCACAGATGCTTCTATGGTTAAAAATGTAAATACCAATGTATTTTTTTGATAGGCAAAATATAAAGCTTTCATAATTACATATTATTATTATATGCTCTAGAACTCCAGTAGACCACAAATAATTCAGATAATAAACAATGATTTTGAAAAATTTTTGTATATCAATTTAATCATAAAATTAATTGATAAAAAAATTATGTAAGAGTAATTAAGTTATATCTGATTAAACAATAAATAGTTTTTGAAGCTTAAAGTTTTTGTGAAAGACCGGTATTCTTGAAAAAAATATTTATACATGAACAATAATTAATTTTATAGGCAACTGGAATTCGTCTTTCTACCATTATCCAGTCAATCGCCTCTATGGGAGCAGGCATCGGCATTGCTTTTGCATTTGGTTGGAAACTTGCTCTTGCTGTCCTTGGGGGTGTTCCCATTTTAGCTTTTGCAGGTTGGTTTTTATCAATTTAAAAAATATATATATATATAAACATAGAGTAAAGCCTTGTAACTTCCTATCTCATTCATTCACATTTCACACATTCATGGATGATAAACATCACCCAATTATTTTTTAATGTTTCCAATCTAATTGCTTCACACATTCATATACTGCACAGCTATTTCATCATCATCATTATGGTTAATAATGCAAAATTCATTATCAGTGTGTTGAATATATTACAATTAAAAGCATAACCAATTTAGTGATTGTCTCAAAAATCTAGGAACTGTAGAGTACGAAGGATTGGTGCAGATATTCATAAATCTATTTTTATTAATCTTGAGTTTGCGCACCGCACTTTTCAAAATACTATGAATTATGTTTATGTGTAATATTTACTATGTGACCTATTGGTTGCTATTTGAGGTCACATGAAGATTTCTTTACTTGGATACAAAACTTTGTCGAGAGAGATATATTTTGGTTTTGGTACTAAGCAGTCATGATTTTTTATCTCGTGCTAGTTAGTTGTAAATTGGATTCTGAGCTATGAAGTAGTATTGTTAATTAATAGTCTTTTATCACCTTCAAAGAAGGTTAAGTTACATTTTTTAGATCCTAGACGTGTAGGACATATATTTTATCCAACTATGAAGAAGTTATTGATTTGATTTAGACTAGCAAGTGATAGTTTATTAGATACTTCTAGGATGTGCCTATGTCATATACTTTCGTATAAGGTTTGATAATATTGTTAATGTTTACGTACGATAATAAAATAATGAATCAGCAACATTGAATTGTGCATTGATTGGACCAGTGTTTGTGTGTGAGAAATTAAGTGACACGCTACCACAGTAACGCCTCCAAGTTTAGTCTGACTGTAATTGCAGTCAGACCCCCATAACATCAAGATACCTTACAACCTTAACAGGAACCAAGCTCAATTATGTAAAATTTTCATTGTACACGTACACACACTCACACACAAACATATATATTTCAATCAATAATAGTAAAATATTTTGAATTTTATAAATTTCAGCTAAGCATATCCATTTTATTTGCTCTAATATCAACTTCAAAAATGTTTACAATCATCAGTTTATTTTATTGTAGTGAAAGAAGACAATTGTTATAATTATAAAAATAGTTAATCTATGATGTTAACTGAAATAAAACAAGTTTTGTTTTTTCACAATACTTTTCATAATCTTACTAAAGAAAATGCCTTATCATTCAGGAATGGTAAATATGAAGTTGCTGAAGAAAAATCAGCAAAGAGACTCAAAACTATTAGAAGATGCTGGAAAGGTGAGCTGAGTTAAAAAAATAAAACAAACATTAAAGCTATTTTTAGTTTATGCAATGTAGCTAAGTATGAACAAAGTACAATTAAAGAAAATTTAATTCTTTTATGACTAAAAAGTGTGTAATAAAAACTTTTAAAAAAAGACTTTTAAAAAGTATCTATATAAATTATCATTAATAAAATTCAAAAGCATAAGTAAATAAAATATATCATGCTAAATAAGTCTTTAAATTAGTTCATATGTAGCAATAAATAAATAATCTTTAGATTGTGATGATAACCAGTGTTTATATTAAATCTTAATAAACTAAAAATATGGAAATAATGCAAACCCAAAAAAACTGAGATTA
Organism: Bulinus truncatus; assembly: GCA_021962125.1. Lineage (NCBI taxonomy): Eukaryota > Metazoa > Mollusca > Gastropoda > Planorbidae > Bulinus > Bulinus truncatus. The sequence goes on from JAGDYQ010000024.1 coordinate 4,764,748, forward strand.
AATATTTATGACTTGTAAACTACTACATATATAGACTAAAGTGCGTTGTGGACAAAATAGTCATAGGGGAAAGCAACAGGTACACAGGGCACTTACCTTGATCACCTACTTATTAATGGATAAATGGATTCTGTCTTATCCACTATTAAGTTTGTTTTTTAGGGGCATATTTTTTTTTAAGAAGTGACAAATGAAATGTTGATTGTTTTTACACATTAAGTGGCATGAATTAGGGACAGTTTCTTTACACTATTAGCCCCCATTCCTCCTATTGTGTCGGGTATAGCATTAGAAATGTTTCAAGTGTCTTGTAGCATCTCAACTTTCCAAACAACGTTAGCTAGTAATAGAACAAATATGTTTGTGTGATTTTTAAAGTCTGTCTGCCCACATATTTGTTTGTTTACATCTTCACCGATTGCTATCAATTTAAACAAAAGTTGAACTTGGAATACATCTATAAAATGGAAATAGTGTGCACCTAGTACTATATATAGGGTATAACAGAATAGTTTGTCTAGGATTTGTATACTCTTTCTTTTTTATGATTTTATTACCATTTGCAAATTCATTGAAATTTGTTTGTTAATTAACAAATAAATGAAATAGTTGTAAGCCAATTTTTTTTGTGTTAAATTTGCATTGACTATTAAACTAGTACCAACTATTTGCCCGGTTTGGTTTGAGCGGTGTGCTTTTCAGCATCAGTTTTAAGTATGGAATGTCTTTTATTTAAAAAATTTTGTGAAAAACAATTCTCTTATAATGTTACAGTAGTTAAATGATTTTTAAAAATTGGGTCATCAGGAGTAGCATAAATCTCAACCAATATTGAACTAGTACATCATTTAAAAATTTTAAAGTTGAAACCATGTACTAAAATCTTTAACTTTCTGGCTATTGCAGACTGCCAGTGAGTGTGTGGAAAATATAAGAACTGTACAAGCTTTAACAAGAGAAAAATATTTTTATGAACAGTATAGTGAACAACTCATCAAACCATACCAGTAAGTTTCTGAGGAAGCCATGACATTTGTGCAGATGATAATTTTATGTAAATGATTTTTTTTTAATCTAAGTTTTAAAAAGATATTTGATTCTTTTCTACTTAGAATAGTACGGATTTTTCTCCATATTAATTCTTAAATATATAGATTAGTACTGATTTTATACCATATTAATTACTGAATATATAGATTAATACTTATTTAATACCATATTAATTACTAAATCTACAGAATAGTACTGATTTTTCACCATATTAATTCCTGAATTTACATGTATATTAATAAAGCAACAGTATTTACCTTAAACATCTGAAAATAGGATCTAGTTATAAACTTCAGCTGCACTTCAGCATTTTTTTTTTGGTTACAAAGATTTAATATGTTTTTTTTTTTTTTATTGTTATGGATTGAGCTAAAAATCTGTTTTGAACTAACAATCCATCAGTAAAGAATTTAGCTTTTCATTTATTAGATTTTATATTTTGAATTTGTTTTTTTAATTTCTATCACTTGCTAATTTTATTTCAGTGAAAATGTCAAACAAGCTCATGTCTATGGCCTATCCTATGCATTTTCACAAGGAGTCATATTTTTCATATATGCTGGAGCTTTTAGATTTGGAGCATGGCTTGTGGCTAATGATGGCATGGACCCAAACTTGGTTTTCAGGTAAGTCCAGTTTTAACTAGAAGTATTGTGTACTTGATGATGAAGAGCTATCTAGTTATCTTTCCTCATTCATCTTTATCAAAACGGTTTGTCATATCTGATCTATTTTCACACATTAAATATTAATAAAAATTGATTTAAAACCATATTTAAGATAAAAAGAAATGCTAATACTCTTATGCCTCTAAGATAATTTTTTTTTATGTTTAGAGGGAACTTAAAAGTTTCTTACCATGAAAAATTTTGCTTTGTTTAAAGGGCATTTAAAAACTGATTGTTTGAAACCTTCACTGTGATTTATTTATTTTTTTTATTAATATCTCCTTATTAGAAAACATAGTTGTTTTCTAAGGGGACATGAATCTTTTTCTTTAGGTGCAGGCATGTAATTCCTTTTTTTAGCCCTTCTCCAAAGTTGACTAACAGCTTTTGAATAAAGACCCCATGTATTCTTAAAAACCATAGGAAAGTATTATCTCTACTTTAAAAGATCATGGTTGCAAAGTATTTTATATACAATGTTGTCTAATATTAATTTTCACTTCCAATGTCATTGCCAGAGGCGAATCTAAGGGTGGGCGCACTGGGTGCGTGTCCTGGTCGCCAAATCTAAGGGGGCTCCACAAGACCCTAATTTTACATGTAATGTTTTATTTTCCCATTCTTTTTAAGGGGCTCAATATTTTCTTATGTGCCTCGGTTCCCAACCCTCTAAATGCGCTTCTGTTCATTCCTTTTCTTTGTAACTTAATTACTCTGCTTTTTGCATCAACCAGTACCGTATTATTTGATAGAAAGTTTACTTTTCACTTATTATGATTATCACATACTTCAAGTTGTTGGGATGAAAATAAAAAAACAGGGCACAATAACAAATAAAGACAATAAATTTGATATTTTTTAATTTAAATTTAGCACTCACAACCAACATAGTCTTACAGTATTGAAGATGCTCCTATGGAAAATTTTTACATTTGATATAAATTTATGAAACCAAGATACAAAACTAAATCATGTACATTTTAAAAAATTAAAAAATATTTTTTTAGAATATGTTTTTTTCTATTCCAAACTAAATTTCCCTTAAAATGACATGGAAAGAAAGAGAATTTCAAAACATCATAAAGTGCTAAATTTATATAATTAGTTGTTTTAACTTTCCAGTGACTTTTTTTTGTGCACTGTAGACTTGAGTACAGCAGCTTATGGTAGTTTTAGCAGTTTTTACCAAATTAAAAAAAAAAACAAAAAAGTATTTGACACAACTAACCGAAATCTATATATAAATATATATATATAAATATATAAGACTACATGAATATATTGCACACAAACCTTCAGCTCTATTCTCCACTTCTACTTTAAAAATCAAAAAATATGTTAGAACTGAGAGATAGATAAATTTGCCACATGATACATAGTGCAAATTAAATCTAATAATGTGCATCATCTGTACTAATCTACAACAAACTCAAGGGAAATCCTGTCTTGGATCCATAAAAAGGAACTTACATTAACATTTGCTATTTATCAAAACAAAAGCATACACTGTCAACTGAGGTCCTCAAAATAAACAAAAGATATAGGATTTTAACTTAGAAATCTTTTTACAAACATTAGGTAAACCAGAAAACAAATAATTTTCAAACTATTACCTATCTAATTTCCTAAAGTTTACATTCAAGAATTTCTTAATAAGATTCAAGTTGATGATTTACACTTCCCGAGAGTTAAAGCTTTAATTTGAATCAATTCAGCATCATCAACAACTAAGTAGTTGTTTTTTTTTTTATTTTACACAGGAAATTCAAAAAAAATAATTAATTTCAATTCATATCACTGATAAAGTTGTGAACTAAATTTCCTATGGCACAAGTTATGAAAAAAAAAAAGTATTTAATTTGTTTGTTTTTTTCCCACTTTGAATGACATTTTCGTCATTGGAGGTAATATCACATATATGAGAATGGCATGACTTGCTTTTCATGTAATGACTACACAGCTATGTAGTTAATCACAAATAAACTCTTGGCTCAATGGTACACTACATCATTCAGTTCACTCGTATGGATAATAAAGCTTCATCTTCAAAACACGCTCACACAAATCTAATCAACCTCAACTCCTCAGAAACCATTCAAATCATTTCCTAAAATCATATACCGATCCATATTGAAAGACACTATCCTAGATTATGTACAACATTTACATACAAAGCTTTTTTCATTTTATCCAATAAAAATCAAAATAAAAGAGCATAGATACATTTCTTTTTGTCTTTTGTGCATAAACAAAATTTTGAAAATTCTTTAACCAAGGCAGATATATTTTTTACATCGCTTGTTATTCATAGAAGTGTAGAGACTCAGTTGTATTTCACCCATTGTAACAATAAACTGCATCTGCACATCTTGCTGTTGACATGATTGTCAGGTTTTTTTTTTCAATCCTTTTAAATAAATTAATGCATTGGACAAAAGCATATTTTCATAGCATATAAAAATGTATAGGCACTTGTAAAATGGTGGATTGTTGTTTCAAAGATTTTACAAGTCACCTGAGGGTAAATAAATGCATCTTAGCAACAAGGCCAGCATGGAACAAATAAGTCCATAAAGCAGTTTTACAGAATCATTTAGATGGAAATGATAGGTTTAAATAATGCAGCTCAAAACAAAGTATTTGTAGCGGTTGGTTGGTAGTTTACAGACACATTCTTTTTAATGAGATAAGTTATAGAGAAAAAAAAACAGCATCCAAAATTTGATGTACAAATGAATATAAATGTGTTATTTCCTTTATTTAAATTATTTGGATTTATTCTAGATTATCTCTTTATTAGAATTTTCGGATTGGGAAGAAATTATTTGAACATATAACTGATTAATTTTAGAAGCAAATCATTTGACAAAGTGAATTATCTGGTTAAATGGTGATTTGGCGGATGGGTCAAAGTGGATGAGGTAAATTGTGCTAAACAGAAATTGATAACATTTGTATGTCATTTATAAGACCAACGCTTTAGTTATAATGCCTATACGCATTTGTAACTTGTAAAGGTAAATATATACAATATTAAGAAAATTGAACTTCATAATTTCTTTCGCAAAGCATTGTGAAGCCATACAGGTGCGCTTTTAATATAGTTTTTTATACAGAAAGCATTATTTAATGTTATCATCTAAAGAAATCATAAAAGAAATAAAAATAAAATATTAGGATTTAAAATCTTGTGTAAGAAAGTTCACTATGTGAACATTCACAATAGCACCAATAGTTTTACAATAGTTACAGCGAAAAAGCAAAATCTGTCCCCATTTAAAAAAATCAGTTTTTGCATGAAGACAATACTGACTGGTTGGGGAACGTAATGATGTTGAATAATTCAGAATATGAAATAAAATAGAAAAAATTTTTCCATGTACAGAATTTGTTTTATTAAAACATGCATTAAAACAACAGGCCTCTTATTTTTATTTTTTATGGTGATCTTTTTAAAAAAAAATATAATATATACATAAATTGTGTATACTGTAGTATAAGTAGGTATGAAATATAAAAAAAGTTTTTTTTTTTCTGTGATAGATGAGTAGCTAACAATGATAGGGGGTGAAAAAAAAGCTTGCAAAGCCAGGGGTAATTTGATGAAGCAAACCAAAACCTTCAGTCACTTAAGAGAACCGTATAGTGACAGTTTACAAAAAAAAATGTTGAAATTGCATCTGTTTTTTTTTTTTTAAATGATGGATCAGAAGGCAGCTATAGTATAAAAGGCTGAATCAAGTGATGATAATTTTACAGGAAAAAAAAAAATTGGAATATTGATAGTACTGCATCACAATAAAAATGTACAAACATTTAAAAAATAATTTGTCTAAATTCATCTTGTGGCTAATTTAAGTTAAAAAAATAAAAGTAAATGCTAAAGTAAAACCAGGATGACACGCTTTCTTCATTCTAAACTATCACTCTAAACAATAACCTTTTTTTACATTCTTTAAAAAACAAAACTGTTCAAGCACAATAACTACATTAGTTCAATAATAATAAACTCAGGAGAGTTCCAAAAGAGCAGTATTCACTTGTTGATCATCAAGAACAATTTTTAACTTAACGCCTCGAATATCAAAAGAGGTGATATCCACTTTCGAAAAAAACATATCCTCCATTTTAGTAATTAAGCTACCGTCTTCAACTTCCTGTTGAAGACGGACAACCTGTGCTTTTTTCATGCAGATGTTAATAATTAGAATGGCAGTGCCATCTGAAATGACATCAAGCACCAAGGTGCTTCGGTCCTGTTCGAAATATTTGATGATCTCAGTGTGAAGCTCCTGAATTATACTATTGCACAGCAGAGAAGCTTTTTGTAAGTAGTGCCGACCACTGGACTTCCATTGCTCACAGATCATTCCCATCTGGCCATACTGTCTGGTCGGAGAGGCCAGCTCCTCCTGGGCCAGCTTGCAGCTTCACCAATTGCAACTTTGGATCATACTCCATTACAATGGGGTCCCAGTTATGGCCTTTATCAGGCTTTTTTCCAACAGTGCTGGAAGATTTGCTGCTGACACCATTATAAGCCTGCTGGGAGATGGGATTATCAGCAATGAAAGGATCCCCATGATCAGAGTTATTATGGCGCTTATTAAACACCATTCACTGGTTGATCAGTTATAGGAAGCAACTTCAGGGAAAACTGGCTGGTCAGTAGCTTGCCCATTGACTTTGGAGCAGAATATTTTCCTGAATTTTTAGACTTGGATTTATTTTTTGCTTTCTTGCTGGTGAAATCTTTCGGCTTCCCATCATCATTCGAAAGACATTCAACAGATGATAACTTGGTCCCAGAATCTTTCTTGCTTTTCTCCTGCTTTTGGTTTGCTGTCTCTATGTGGTTTAACATTTGGATTCTTTCGTTCCACTTCCTCATGCCCTAAAACTCTTACTGTGTTGGCTAAAGGTGAATCTTGTAATGCCTCACTTTCTTTTAAAGCATCGAGTTTATTTTTTTCACTTTCTTTCTTCAATGCTTGAGCTGTTTTTTTGGCTTTACTTTTACGTGAAAAACAGAAGCTTTCAGCATGATTTCAGGCTTGTTCAAAATCCTCCCATCCTCCACTCATCTTTCTTAAAGGCTCTTGCATCTGGTGTGGTACCAGTGTGCCTCATGGGCGAAGAAAGAAGAGACGATATCAGACGATCTTGAATGATACGAGGTTCTCTCTGAGCGAGAATTTTTTAAGGCCTCTAGTTCGACTCTGACTGTCACTTCACCTACAAATATAAATTTCAAAAGTAGAAATATCAATGAATGAAACAAAAGGTAAAGGTCTATTCTTAGAACAATCCTCCTTATTTACATTTTGTTAACTAATGAATGATTTTATATACGTAAAGCTTTATTCTAAGAGCAATTCGCTTAGTTTTATTGACAAATAATAATCATTGAAAAAATAGCTAACAGCTCTGTTAATGGAAACACTGAGATTAAATGTTATTTCAATTTAATCTATAATGATTTGATTTCATAAATAAGCGTTTCAAACTCCCAAACCTTTATGTCTTTCTTTTCCAAAATAACCATCTCCTGAAACTGGTTTGATCCTCTGTTCAGTATCTAAAGAGCTTGCCAGGTGAAGCTGACCAGACTGGCGTAGTGCATTGATAAACAGCGCTACTGCTGTTGTCCCATGCTCTTCTACATGCCTAATAATGGTTGAATTCCTTTGTTTCGGAGTAGCACCTTTGTCTGTACCGGAAGCAAATTTTTAAATTGTAAAACTTGCATAATATTTTGTCTACAGTTTTTTTAATTACTCTGATAAACATTTTCTGTGTGTCATTAATGTACCTAATATAAAAAAATATTTCCTGTGGTTGTTTATTCTTGTTCAGTTGTATTTAAGAACTCTTTAAAAACTCACCTAATCCAACAAGAATTGCTGGGTCAAGGACACCATGGTGGGAAAGGTAGTCTAAAATGGCATCAGCATCTAATCCTTCAACCAGGTCTTGGCGCTGGCTCAAGGATGTTGTTATCATCTCTGCTGCCTTTTCATTGTCTGAAAATTAATTTTAGAAATTTATTTATAAAGCAATCAGAAATGTAAAATGGCTCAAACATTAACCTCTCAAAGAAGAAAAAAAAAAAAGAATATCATCTTAACTCTTGATTATTGGAGAAAATAATAGCAATAAAATTATTAAAATATATCATTTATATGCTTTTCAACTTTGAAAAAAATTAAGGAATTTACCTAACTTTACACAATTTTTAGTCAATACCTTAAATGCCCAAATAATAGCTATTGATTTGATAACCTGGTTAAAGTGAATACATCATCAATGAAATATATAAATAGTTTATCTTATCAAACTATTAATAATATATACATACTGTTCAGTTTAATATTATGTTTATGCACAACAGTGTCAACAGTAATGCCAATTATTTCTTTTTATCAGTGACAAAGATTGTGTACATCCATTTTATTTTCGTCATTTACTGAAGTTTTAAAACTTGGCCTGCTCGGGCCTACCCCATTTTTATTTAACCCAAGCTAACAGCAAATGATGTGAATATCTTTATTGAAAACTTCTAATTCAATTGTTTGTTTATCGAAGCTATGAAAAATTTCCTAATTAATGTTTTTAAATTACGCGGAGAAAATAGTGATATTAAAGGAAGTAGTTAAAAAAGAGATTCGGCTATTTAAACTAGCAAAACAAAAAACATATTATTAGGGTGATTTACCAGCGGCAGATTAAAGTAAAAGACATGTTCCAAAATGCGTGTATCACATATACTAAATGACGCGATTGTTTGATAATGTTATAAAAAGATAAAATGCATATCATTTTGATGTATAAATCATTCATATTTAGAGCTTAAATAATGGGAAACATTAAGAAGTAACTGTCGATTTATAAATGCCAATACCTTAAGGCTAAGACTATATATCCACAGTAATCAACGACACATCGTCTTGGTGACTGTCTAGCTTCACACACAAATCTATGCTCCTTAACTGTCGCACCAATGAGG
>JAGDYQ010000024.1:4773971-4801925 GCA_021962125.1 Bulinus truncatus
TAGATGTAAAAACAAAGAGTTATTAAGTCAAATGTATCAAATACCGTTTAACTATAAACTTTTCCCAATCTCTGCAAAAAGTACGTCTATACACACTACGTAAATTTAGCCCACAATTTCTGGTAAATGTTTTATTATTTTAATAGAAGAACATTTTTAGATCCTTGAACTTTTATTCCCTAACAAGTTTTAAAATTAAAACATCTTTTATTCTTATCTTCTAGAGATGACAAAGCAGACAAAGAAGAAAAGAGAACTGCTACATTTGGAGAATTGGTTAGTATAATTCATAGGCATTTATAAAAAAGTCTACATTTCTGTTAAGGTGACCTTTTTAATAGACTTATCACATAAAGAGACAATCCACTATAAACATAACACAGAAAGAGATCATCTATTATTTATTTAAGTAATAGAATTTCTGAAATTTTTTTAAGCGATAAGAACATTTCTTATAGATCGTAAAACTTAGATTTTATAACTGTCTAAAGTATCAACTGCCAATGGTAGTATTTCTGTTAAACCTGATGCTGAGTTGTTCCTAAAAAAAGAATTTTTCTTTGAGCCACACAAGATCTCAGGAAGTCTCTGGCACAGGGCCCATAGACCTAAGAACAGCTTTGAACGTGATCAGTAAAATCAAGGCCGTGAAGTCAAGCGGGGCAGTGGGGTTGCAGCCCCCCCAATATATAAAAATTTTATTGCTGATAGTAACTCATTAAAACTTGACAAAAATTTGCATTTTATAAACTTGGAGCAGTTCCCCCCCTCCCTTAACAAAATCCTGGCTACAGTTTTGAGTAAAATAACAAGTTACATTTCTGTGTGGACCATTATAATTTATATTTAATATTTATTGCCACCCAGCATTCCTTTACAACATGCTGTGACAAATTCCTCATCTTAATTGATGTCTGACTGCCATGATTCATGGTGCTTCCTGGCACACTTTTGTTTCTTGAGTATTTGGCAACATGACAAATGACTTCATTAACTGTAAGTTTAGAAATAATGAATTCAGAATTCCATTCAGATAGGTTACATAGATTGTCAGCAACTTTTAATTAATCAACTTTCTAATACTTTAAAGGTTTCTTTGATTAGCAAGCATTAAAAAATATTTTTCTTTATTACTAAGATGTTTGTGCATGTCAGTATGAAATCTTTCTTTAAAAACACATTTTATTAGCTTCAGTAACAAATCTTTAAAAACAAAAAGCTTAAAAATGTTTTTAAAAACAATAGCAATATATACTCATGATTTGATTATTGGCAAAATGTATCTTTAACAAGTCATACATTTTTAAATCATTACATAATAGTTGTCTTAAATCAGACTTTTCATAAATTCTCCAAGTCAGCTAATTGCATTTTAACAATTTTCTTTATATATAATTCCTTATATATTTTATTCGATTATCAATTAATAAATTGTTTAATTTATTAAAAAAACTAAAATTTAAATGAACTGTGTACCTTTAGATATGTTCTTTTTAAAACTGTAACCCCATAACAGATGGTAAAAAACACCACATTCAATGACACAGTCTTTAATATGAGCATCACCAATACTTCTATGGGTGAACTTTCTGAAGAAACCATGACAGAATATGCATTGAAATATATATATAGTGGCTTAGTGTGTTAATTGCTGCTACCTACATTCATGTAAGTTTTGAGCAGTGTCTTGTACTATACATATGTCAAAGTTAATAGAAAGAAAACATCACATTCATCCTTACACAAAACATAAATTGTTTGGACATGTGTGCCAATATAGACAGTAATTTTAGCTATAGTGCTTCTTATTTATTGTCACTGACGCCTGGTGTCGCCATAAGAAACGTGCAGGCATATAAAACCCTCGATGAATGGTCGCTGCCATCCTGGGCCAGCAGGTCCTTGATTGTCATCGTCTTGTTTGTTGACAGTGGATACAGTCCTAGTAGTGGTTTAATGGCTAATTGCATCCTCCATTTTGGTGGGACATAGAAAGAACTTTGTAGGACTGTTCCTATGGAATATTGCAAATAACAAATTGTGTGCCTCTGCAGGCCACACACAAAAAACAAACACTCTTCATTTACTAGCATCCAAAGACCTTTATTTTTCTTTGTGTGCTATTCTAAGAGACTAAACCCTTGGTTGAAAAAATATGTCACACTTTCTCATTTCTATTTACATTGAATTAATTTAAAATATATTTAGGAAACATTTAGAAAGTTTTGTTACTTGGATAAAGGTTTTGTATTCAAATCAAAACTTTTGCTGTTTTAACCACCTCATCCTTACTTTACTTCTAAGACGCAGTAAGATTCAGCACATAAAATAAATCCTAATTTTATATGTGTCGTAGCTGGTACACAAAATGTACAATCATTCACATCTCATTTCTTCAAGTTGTTTGTGAGAGGCAAACATTAAAGTTGCGGAAAGCTTTCTTCAAGGCATTGTTACGAGAGAACATTGGTTGGTACGACAAACAACAAAGTGGAGAACTTACAACAAGGCTGGCTGAGTAAGATATTTCTATTCTATGTCATTGCAGTAGCTTCTATGTAAGTTTAACCCTCTCTCACTTCAACATAGAACCGTTAAACATTGCTGAAATTTAAAACTTACTTTTTTATTTTTCATCAGTGACCCAGAGATAATTGAAGTAGGTACTGGAAGATAAACTGGTTTAGCATTGCAGTTTCTGTCTCAGTTTCTGGCTGGATTTCGATGGATTCCACGTAAAGGCTGGGAAAGATGACTGGGAGTCTTGATGTCAATAACCCCAATATTAGCTGTCTGTGCAGCAATTCTAGGCAAGGTATTATCATGTCTAAGTTATTTTAACTTCCTCCAGAGACACGCCTTAGCATGAAGCAAGAAAGATTATTGGAAAGCATTCATAATTATGCTTATTAGAAATTGTAATACTTTAGTTAAAACCATTTTTAAAAAAAAAAAAATTGATTATTGTAAAAGAAGCCTGAAAAAAATTTCTAATTGAGATGCAAAGTCATTATTTCTCTATCTTTTACCCACTACTATTTGAATGGTTGCACTACTGTAAAAAATTTTGATTAACTCCATTAAATAAAACAACCAAAATTTTTAAATAAACCAAATTTATGTTAGGGGAATAGATACTCTTAAGGCCTCTTAGGGAATCCTTATTCTACATACCGCCACAAGCATAAGGTGTAGAATGGGCCATGAAAATGACGTAATATATTAATATAGCTTATATAGTAAAACAACGGCAATTCAAGAAACACTGATGCCCAGCCCTCAGAGGTCAGATCGCTGAAATGGACTTCTTTGATGCAGGAATGGCAGGCCAAAACCTACAAAAAAAGTATATACATCATGGGTCTAGGACTTATGGTTACTGACATCTAGGGTGATGACAGACAGACGGACAAATCGGGGACAATAAGGCATTCTGACTTCTCAAAAATGGGCTAAAAATCATGTCTCTACATTACCAATTAAATGTTACTTACATATGTTAACAAATTTTATAACTTACAAATATTTTTAATATGGTCAGTACAAAGTTAGACTATAGTAATATATATTTCCTATTGTAAAGTTTACATAAATTATATCTTTATAATAGAACACTGATGTCAGATCCAAACTTTTTAAATCAAATATTTTATGCAGTTACTAGCAACCTATAGTGCTAAAGAACAACAAAAATATGCTAAAGCTGAGCCATAGCTGAAGAAGTTTTATCTTGCATTAGAACAGTCATCTCCTTCAATGGCCAGCCTCAGTAAAATTAAAAAGTGAGTTTGTTTCCCAATATTGCCTTTCAGTTAACATTATCTTACTGTTTCTGAATAATGCAGCAGAACTTTTGAAACTTTTTTTTTAAACTTCATATGCATTTATTTAATATCACATGATTGCTTGCCTTAATTATTTGTATGTTTGACTGTCGCTGGTGACAATTATAATAAATAAATTTAAGCTGCAGGTTTTGAGTCTGTTACTCGTAAATTTTCAGGTATTCACATGCATTGGAGGAAAGTAAAAAACTTGGAATTAGGAAGTCAGTATTTGCTGGACTCAGTGTGGGACTCACATTTTTTATCATGTTTTGTGCTTATGCATTAGCATTTTGGTAAATTTTAAAATCAGAATTCATAGTATTAAATCTAATTAAAAAAAGTTTATTTTCATTCTCCATAACATCATAAAAATGCATAATTTTTTTGCAATCCAAAATTAAATTCATGAAAAAATATTTGTAAAAACTGCTCAAGTTTCTATTTTGTTCTAGGTTTGGTTCTACCCAAGTGAATGACTACAATAAGAGTGGTGGCAGTGAAGGTCTGTCTCCAGGAAATGTTTTTACAATCTTTTTCAGCGTCATGATTGGTTCTTTTGCTTTAGGCAGTGCTTCTCCACACATTACCTCAATTCTGACAGCTAAAGGTGCTGGAGGGACTGTCTTCTCCATAATTAAAGATGTGAGATTAAATAAAATCACAATCATGAACATCATTTAGAAATATCATCTTTAAAATTAGTAGAAATAATAACAAGACTAAGATCCTTATGAATAGGGTTTTTTTTTTTATCCAGGGACCAACAAACACTGTTCAGTACAAAAACTTTTTTAATCACTATTATAACCATTTTCTATTTTTATCTTACAGAAACCACTAATAGATTCCTCTAGTACAAATGGTAAAAAGCCTGATAAAATTAATGGGTATATACAATTTAAAGATGTGGAATTCTCATATCCAACTCGCCCAGAAGCAAAAGTGAGTTTTCAGTTTAACCTACTTTAAAATTGTTTTCTTAAGGTACAAAATAAATTATCCCCATATTTTTATCTGATATTAAGGTTATTATTGGAAGATTTTAGCCAAATGAAACAACATCTGTTAAATATTTTATCCAATAAACTATTTTATTAAATTAACTGCACATGAATTTTTTCACATTATTTACATGTTTACAATAAAAGGGTAAACTATTCAACTTCTGTGCGCCATAACAGCTTTAAATTTACTTTAAAATACTGAAATAAAAAGTCTCTAAACACCATTTCAACTGAATTTGATTTATTTTTTCAAAGGTTCTTAAAAAATTTAACTTGGACATAGAGCCAGGTAAAACTGTGGCATTGGTTGGAAGCAGTGGTTGTGGTAAATCTACAATTGTCAACCTAATTCAAAGATTTTATGATCCTGATGATGGACGGGAAGATTTTTTTTTACTGCATGGCTTTATATTGATGAATAAATTTACTTTGATCTTCGTTTGGAGTATACATCGATACATTGAGCATTAGGCCCATACCTGGGATTAACAATATGTTGACCCTCTGGAACCTCTCCTGGATACAGGGAAAAAGTTAAAGCTGACATGGTTTGGTGATTTTCTCCCAAAATAATACAGGACACACTAGAAGAATAACATAGGAGAGGCTTATAAAGAAATTGTTTGTCAACATTAAGGAATGGACCAGTCTTTTTGGCGATCACATTAGTGACCTATCTACTGCAATGTCCCTGAATAATTCCCTATGAAAAAATTTTAAAAGGGTCTAATGATAATAATGTTATTTTATTTAATAAACACAAACATTTAAATTATTTTATTTCTTAAGAATATTTTAGTTGCATTTAAATAAATATTTGTACTTGATTTGGAAAAAAAAATTATAATATTCATTGAAATATTTAAAGAAGTTACACTATGTATCCAATGAGCGGTATAAATAAATAAAAAATTGTCATTTTGTTTTAGGTACTTCTGGATGGTATTGATATCAAAGAACTCAATATTCATTGGCTCAGGAAAAATATAGGCATAGTTTCTCAAGAGCCTGTACTGTTTGGTATGTCTATAGCCCAAAATATCAAGCTTGGCAAACCAGATATTAGTATGGGAGAAGTTGAGAAAGCTGCAAGAATGGCTAATGCTCATGATTTCATATCACAATTACCAAAGGTAGATAGCTATATGAAATGAAGCCAATGATGAGCTTGCTGATTTGTTCTATAAAAAATATTAAGATTTTATTTCAACAGATAAAACAAGAGACAGCGCATCTCAGTCCACAGACCTGACTGTAAATTGATTAATATTATGCTTCTATTAAAATATAAAAACTAGTAACGACATTGTTAAGCATAATTATCATATTTTAAAGTGTTTAGTGGTTATAAAGAGAATGTAACCAATGTTTTGATAATTTCAGGGGTATGATACTTTAGTGGGAGAAAGGGGAGCTCAGTTGTCAGGAGGTCAAAAGCAAAGAGTAGCCATAGCCAGGGCACTGGTCAGGGACCCTAGAATACTTCTTTTAGATGAAGCCACATCAGCGTTAGATTCTGAAAGTGAGGGCATCGTACAAGCAGCTCTTGACAAAGTAAGATTCATATTTACATCAGTCTTAAGTGATAACAAATTACAAAATTATTTTTTTTGGATAATCTTTGCAATTCAAAAATCAAAAACTAGTAAAGGAAGATGAATTAAAATAGATTTATAATTGTATCAGCTATTTCTTAGAATGATTATCACCTAAACCTTGAAAAAAAATCTAAAAGTTAGAGACTTCCAAAGTTAGAATAATAAACAAATGTCTTTGGTTTATAAAAAATAATTAAAGAATCCTATAATTATAGGCAATGAATTATAAAATGTTTGAATAAGATACATTTTTAATAACAGACATGATCTTTTTATGTGTACTATCTATCTGTCTATAGATATTCACTCGTTCATCAAAAATGACAATTTCTTTAAAATGAAAATTATGTGTGTGCCTTCATATATGTACTTGTTGATTGTGATTGGCTTTTTAAAAAGTCAACATGCCCCCATTAATAGACATTGGATTTATGTTCATTAAAATTAATTTTTTTTTCATAGAAGTAACATTATTGTTTTATTAACTTCAAAACAATTTCATTGCATAAGGCTAGAGAAGGAAGAACAACAGTGATTGTTGCCCATCGCTTGTCCACTATACAGAATGCTGATGTTATTTATGTGTTGGACAAAGGAGAAGTTGTTGAAATGGGCAAGCACCAAGATTTGATGAAAAATAAAGGGCCATATTTCAGTCTTGTCACCCTACAAACTCTCACTGCTAATGAAGACACATTTACACAAGAAGGTAATGAATGCTTTAAAAAAGCTCATTTAATTTATCAAAATTGGGGGCTCTTTAAAAAATAAATACATATATGTGGTTGTTTAACATATATGAGGTTTCTTAGTATTTGCAGATGAAATATCTGCAGACAAGCCACCTCAAGCAATCAGGCAGTTGTCAGAAAAAACTCCTCTTACTCGACAAACATCAATACATACTGGTGATAAACAAACCCCAACCAAAGCAGTAAATCTGTTCAAGTCTAAAAGTGAGACACCTGAAGAAGATCAGGTTAGTTGATTGTAAGGCTGTGAAAAATATTTTTAAAGAATTAGATTTTAAATAAAATTATTACCATTCATTCATTTTCAAATCATTTAATGACCTATCTTTAAGGCAAATTGTCAACACGGATTGGCTAGGATCATTATTATATAAAACGTTGTGACTGGTTAATCCAGGCATAGGTAAACTACAGCCCACTGGGAAAATATGGCCCATCAGGCTGTTTAATCCATCCTGCACTATGCTTCTCTCCACTCATTCATATCAATGATGCTTACATTTAATTTCTAATTATTCATAATAACAATCCCCTCTGCCAAATTTAAGAAAGCATTGTGTCCGGCTGTTTAAAAAAATTGCTCACACTTGGTTTAAACAATACATTTTCTCTTTAACAATTTAAATTTAATAAGATTTATCTATTCTAGAAGATCTGTTTTAGCTTAATGCATTGTAATATTCAAAATGTCAATAAATTAGAAATTGTATTTTACACATGTACATCTAATAAACATAATTAGCTGAGCTTCAACCAAGTGAAATAGTATTTGTTGTAGTAAAATTAAAAGGAAAAAGTTACTATATTAACATAGGTTAAAAAAATATATTTTAAAATTATTATTAAACATAATAACAACTTATCCTTACTTAATTTCAATTCAAAGTATTTATTGAATTGCTGGATTATTAAAAAATAAAAAGCAATGCAGAAATATTTAATTTCATACCAAAGAAATGTTACTATTTTTTTTTAAACCATTGAGCCCAATGCAATGTATCTTTACTGCAGGCTAACTCCCAATTTAGATTTTAAAAAGTACATCCTACTGTTTTATGTCAGCTTAACACTTTTTAATCTACAGGATGTGTTAAAACCCGGATTTATTCGAATGTTTAAATCCAATCTAAAAGAGTGGCCCTTTATTGTGTTTGGATGTATTGGTGCTATTGCTAATGGACTTGTTTTTCCAGTTTATGCAGTATTCTTCAGTGAAATTATTACTGTAAGTCTCAAATTTATTGAAGTTGTTTTAAAAGTAAAAAATTATATATATATATATATCTTTACTTCAGATACAGTTTAATTGTCTACATTTTAATACCTGTAATGCTATATAATGTGTATTAGCTAATGGAGACATCTTTCTTTCGTACCATTGTGAGTGAAAACTTGTAAGAAGCTCTGAACCTCCCATTGACTACCATTAACTTTTAATAGGCCCACTAAGGATTGTTTATTTTCTGATGGTACCCTGCTGGTAAAATCTCATGTATTTCATTAGCTATTATCCAAAAAAGATGGCAGCAAAAAAATTCCAGGATTCGACAGGCTAAGATTTGCTTGAACTACTTGTCACTACAGAGAGAAGGATGTTGATCTTTAGATGCTGCTGTATAAGCCTACATTTAATCCCCACAACATGTTTCGTTTAAGGTCAAATGATTATGACATTAGCTTTAGTCCACTCTGTTGGCCTTCTTCTAGAAATATGTCTGAAAAGTCATGATTTACATACATAGCCTACAAATGATAATAAATTAAAAACCTTAAAAACGTTAATTAAACAAAATTTATTATTGGGGAAAAAAGATTTATTTTGTCTTAAAAATGTACAATGCAAAACATGCATCATTAAGTATTGACATTAATAACAATGCCTGCTGCTATGCTAAGTAGTATATTTCTCTATATAAATATGAAAGTCTTTCTGTTAGTAAATGCTCACATATAGAATCACATATTGATCAATTTATTGCTTTCGAATTAGTCATAAATTTTCAACTAATAATCTATATTTTTCAAACATATTTGTCTCAAAATTCTAATTGCTCAAAGAGGTTTAATCAAATTGATTTAGGTTAGGATGGCATTCTATTGATAGTTTTTTTTATAGCTAAAGTGCTAATTGTATTGCATCACATATTTCTGCAAGCTTTAAAATAGCTGATTAGTCTTATTAATGTGTTTTATAATAATAAATACTGTAATGTAACTTGAGTTGATGTACTATGCATCAATAGTTGTTAAGTGTGCATATTTTCAATGATGACGAAAGGTCACCAAAAGTTTTAGCCGCCTTTTGGGCGCATGCCTTGTAGCTTGACTTTTAAGGTTTGTTTGTTTTTTTTTAATTTATTTTCAGACATTTGGCAAAACTGGCCAAGAGTTGCTGGATCAAGGTCTTTTTTGGAGTATGATGTTTATAGGTCTTGGTGGTGTTACTCTTGTAGCTAACATTGTGCAGGTCAGCAGTCCTAACAACTTTAGTTTACTTATCAATTAAAAAGTATTCCAACGAAATCAGTTGTATCAATAAAGATATTTCTTAAGATTATTAAAATAATTTGAATTTTGTTTTTCAAAACATGCATATATGTCATATAATTAGGGTATGTATCAAAATATTGCAGAAGTATTATTTTATCTTCATTGCTTTTGATGTCTATATTATTTCTAATTATGCTTTGATTGTAATTTTAATTATAAAAAGCAAAATTATATACTCTCTCTCTCTCTTTTTTTTTAGTGAGCCTTAGAAGTTTTAAGTGATTTTTTTTAATCCAAACAGTTGATTGTCATATTCTATTTACAGAATGTTGCCTTTGTAGCTTTTCAGTATGAAAGGCTTACAAAAAAGGTTAAGGCAAATGACATTCACAAATATTCTAAGGCAAGATGTTGGAGTACTTTGACCATCCTAAACATTCAACTGGAGCACCTACAACTAGGGCTTGCCACAGATGCTTCTATGGTTAAAATGTAAATACCAATGTATTTTTTTGATAGGCAAAATATAAAGCTTTCATAATTTACATATTATTATTATATGCTCTAGAAACTCCAGTAGACCACAAATAATTCAGATAATAAACAATGATTTCAGAAAAATTTCTGTATATCAATTTAATCATACCAATTAATTGATAAAAAAATTATGTAAGAGTAATTAAGTTATATCTGATTAAACAATAAATAGTTTTTTAGCTTAAAGTTTTTGTGAAAGACCGGTATTCTGAAAAAAATATTTATACATGAACAATAATTAATTTTATAGGCAACTGGAATTCGTCTTTCTACCATTATCCAGTCAATCGCCTCTATGGGAGCAGGCATCGGCATTGCTTTTGCATTTGGTTGGAAACTTGCTCTTGGCTGTCCTTGGGGGTGTTCCCATTTTAGCTTTTGCAGGTTGGAAGTTTTCATCAATTTAAAAATATATATATATATAAACATAGAGTAAAGCCTTGTAACTTCCTATCTCATTCATTCACATTTCACACATTCATGGATGATAAACATCACCTAATTATTTTTTAATGTTTCCAATCTAATTGCTTCATACATTCATATACTGCACAGCTATTTCATCATCATCATCATTATGGTTAATAATGCAAAATTCATTATCAGTGTGTTGAATATATTACAATTAAAAGCATAACCAATTTAGTGATTGTCTCAAAAATCTAGGAACTGTAGAGTACTAATGATTGGTGCAGATATTCATAAATCTATTTTTATTAATCTTGAGTTTTCGCAATGAGACTTTTCAAAATACTATGAATTATGTTTATGTAATATTTACTATGTGACCTATTGGTTGCTATTTGAGGTCACATGAAGATTTCTTTACTTGGATACAAAACTTTGTCGAAAGAGATATATTTTGGTCTTTTGGTACTAAGCAGTCATGATTTTTTATCTCGTACTAGTTAGTTGTAAATAGGACTCTGAGCTAAGAAGTAGTATTGTTAATTATCAGTCTTTTATCACCTTCAAAGAAGGTTAAGTTACATTTTTAAGATCCTAGACGTGTAGGGATATATATTTTATCCAACTATGAAGAAGTTATTGATTTGATTTAGACTAGCAAGTGATAGTTTATTAGATACTTCTAGGATGTGCCTATGTCATATACTTTCGTATAAGGTTTGATAATATTGTTAATGTTTACGTACGATAATAAAATAATGAATCAGCAACATTGAATTGTGCATTGATTGGACCAGTGTTTGTGTGTGAGAAATTAAGGGACACACTACCACAGTAACGCCCAGAAGTTTAGTCTGACTGTAATTGCAGTCAGACCCCCATAAGACCAAGATACCTTACAACCTTAACAGGAACCAAGCTCAATTATGTAAAATTTTCATTGTACACGTGACATACACATCACACACAAACATATATATCTCATCCAATACTAGTAAAACAGTTTTGAATTTTATAAATTTCAGCTAAGCATATCCATTTTAATAATTCTAAGATCAACTTCAAAAATGTTTACAATCATCAGTTTATTTTATTGTAGTGAAAGAAGACAATTGTTATAATTATAAAAATAGTTAATCGATGATGTTAACTAACACAAAACAAGTTTTGTTTTTTCACAATACTTTTCATAATCTTACTAAAGAAAATGTCTTATCATTCAGGAATGGTAAATATGAAGTTGCTGAAGAAAAAATCAGCAAAGAGACTCAAAACTATTAGAAGATGCTGGAAAGGTGAGCTGAGTTAAAAAAAAAAACAAACATTAAAGCTATTTTTAGTTTATGCAATGTAGCTAAGTATGAACAAAAGTACAATTAAAAGAAAATTTAATTTCTTTTTATGACTAAAAAGTGTGTAATAAAAACTTAAAAAAAAAGACTTTTAAAAAGTATCTATATAAATTATCATTAATAAAATTCAAAAGCATAAGTAAATAAAATATATCATGCTAAATAAGTCTTTAAATTAGTTCATAAGTGTAGCAATAAATAAATAATCTTTAGATTGTGATGATAACCAGTGTTTATATTAAATCTTAATAAACTAAAAAATATGGAAATAATGCAAACCCAAAAAAACTGAGATTAAATATTTATGACTTGTAAACTACTACATATATAGACTAAAGTGCGTTGTGGACAAAATAGTCATAGGGGAAAGCAACAGGTACACAGGGCACTACCTTGATCACCTACTTATTAATGGATAAATGGACTCTGTCTTATCCACTATTAAGTTTGTTTTTTAGGGGCATATTTTTTTTTTTAAGAAGAGACAAATGAAATGTTGATTGTTTTTACACATTAAGTGGCATGAATTAGGGACAGTTTCTTTACACTATTAGCCCCCATTCCTCCTATTGTGTCGGGTATAGCATTAGAAATGTTCCAAGTGTCTTGTAGCATCTCAACTTTCCAAACAACGTTAGCTAGTAATAGAACAAATATGTTTGTGTGATTTTTAAAGTCTGTCTGCCCAATATATTTGTTTGTTTACATCTTCACCGATTGCTATCAATTTAAACAAAAGCTGAACTTGGAATACATCTATAAAATGGAAATAGTGTGCACCTAGTACTATATATAGGGTATAACAGAATAGTTTGTCTAGGATTTGTATACTCTTCTTTTTTTATGATTTTATTACCATTTGCAAATTCATTGAAATTTGTTTGTTAATTAACAAATAAATGAAATAATAGTTGTAAGCCAATTTTTTTTGTGTTAAATTTGCATTAACTATTAAACTAGTACCAACTATTTGCCCGGGGTTTGGTTTGAGCGGTGTGCTTTTCAGCATCAGTTTTAAGTATGGAATGTCTTTTATTTAAAAAATTTTGTGAAAAACAATTCTCTTATAATGTTACAGTAGTTAAATGATTTTTAAAAATTGGGTCATCAGGAGTAGCATAAATCTCAACCAATATTGAACTAGTACATCATTTAAAAATTTTAAAGTTGAAACCATGTACTAAAATCTTTAACTTTCTGGCTATTGCAGACTGCCAGTGAGTGTGTGGAAAATATAAGAACTGTACAAGCTTTAACAAGAGAAAAATATTTTTATGAACAGTATAGTGAACAACTCATCAAACCATACCAGTAAGTTTCTGAGGAAGCCATGACATTTGTGCAGATGATAATTTTATGTAAATGATTTTTTTTTAATCTAAGTTTTAAAAAGATATTTGATTCTTTTCTACTTAGAATAGTACGGATTTTTTCTCCATATTAATTTCTCTAAATATATAGATTAGTACTGATTTTATACCATATTAATCACTGAATATATAGATTAATGACTTATTTAATACCATATTAATTACTAAAATCTACGGAATAGTACTGATTTTTCACCATATTAATTCCCTGAATTTACATGTATATTAATAAAGCAACAGTATTTACCTTAAACATTCCGAAAATAGGATCCAGTTATAAACTTCAGCTGCACTTCAGCATTTTTTTTATTGGTTACAAAGATTTAATATGTTTTTTTTTTTTTATTGTTATGGATTGAGCTAAAAATCTGTTTTGAAACTAACAATCCATCAGTAAAGAATTTAGCTTTTCATTTATTAGATTTTATATTTTTGAATTTGTTTTTTTAATTTCTATCACTTGGGTTAATTTTATTTCAGTGAAAATGTCAAACAAGCTCATGTCTATGGCCTATCCTATGCATTTTCACAAGGAGTCATATTTTTCATATATGCTGGAGCTTTAGATTTGGAGCATGGCTTGTGGCTAATGATGGTATGGACCCAAACTTGGTTTTCAGGTAAGTCCAGTTTTAACTAGAAGTATTGTGTACTTGATGATGAAGAGCTATCTAGTTATCTTTCCTCATTCATCTTTATCAAAACGGTTTGGGGGAGTTTTCATATCTGATCTATTTTCACACATTAAATATTAATGAAAATTGATTTAAAACCATATTTAAGATAAAAAGAAATGCTAATACTCTTATGCCTCTAAGATAATTTTTTTATGTTTAGAGGGAACTAAAAAAGTTTCTTACCATGAAAAATTCTTGCTTTGTTTAAAGGGCATTTAAAAACTGATTGTTTGAAACCTTCACTGTGATTTATTTATTTTTTTTATTAATATCTCCTTATTAGAAAAAACATAGTTGCTTTCTAAGGGGACATGAATCTTTTTCTTTAGGTGCAGGCATGTAATTCCTTTTTTTAGCCCTTCTCCAAAGTTGACTAACAGCTTTTTGAATAAAGACCCCATAAATTCTTAAAAACCATAGGAAAGTATTATCTCTACTTTTAAAAGATCATGGTTGCAAAGTATTTTATATACAATGTTGTCTAATATTAATTTTCACTTCCAATGTCATTGCCAGAGGCGAATCTAAGGGTGTGGGCGCACTGGGTGCGTGTCCTGGTCGCCAAATCTAAGGGGGGCTCCACAAGACCCTAATTTTACATGTAATGTTTTATTTTCCCATTCTTTTTAAGGGGCTCAATATTTTCTTATGTGCCTCGGTTCCCAACCCTCTAAATGCGCTTCCTGTTCATTCCTTTTCTTTGTAACTTAATTACTCTGCTTTTTGCATCAACCAGTACCGTATTATTTGATAGAAAGTTTACTTTTCACTTATTATGATTATCACATACTTCAAGTTGTTGGGATGAAAATAAAAACAGGGCACAATAACAAATAAAGACAATAAATTTGATATTTTTTAATTTAAATTTTAGCACTCACAACCAACATAGTCTTACAGTAATAAAGATGCTCCTATGGTAAATTTTTTACATTTGATATAAATTTATGAAACCAAGATACAAAACTAAATCATGTACATTTTAAAAATTAAAAAATATTTTTTTAGAATATGTTTTTTTCTTATTCCAAACTAAATTTCCCTTAAAATGACATGGAAAGAAAGAGAATTTCAAAACATCATAAAGTGCTAAATTTATATAATTAGTTGTTTTAACTTTCCAGTGACTTTTTTTGTGCACTGTAGACTTGAGTACAGCAGCTTATGGTAGTTTTAGCAGTTTTTACCAAATTAAAAAACAAAAAAGTATTTGACACAACTAACCGAAATCTATATATATAAATATATATATATAAATATATAAGACTACATGAATATATTACACACAAACCTTTCAGCTCTATTCTCCACTTCTTACTTTAAAATCAAAAATATGTTAGAACTGAGAGATAGATAAATTTTATTGCACACATGATACATAGTGCAAAATTAAATCTAATAATGTGCATCATCTGTACTAATCTACAACAAACTCAAGGGAAATCCTGTCTTGGATCCATAAAAAGGAACTTACATTAACATTTGCTATTTATCAAAACAAAAGCATACACTGTCAACTGAGGTCCTCAAAATAAACAAAAGATATAGGATTTTAACTTAGAAATCTTTTTACAAACATTAGGTAAACCAGAAAACAAATAATTTTCAAACTATTACCTATCTAATTTCCTAAAGTTTACATTCAAGAATTTCTTAATAAGATTCAAGTTGATGATTTACACTTCCCGAGAGTTAAAGCTTTAATTTGAATCAATTCAGCATCATCAACAACTAAGTAGTTGTTTTTTTTTTTATTTTACACAGGAAATTCAAAAAAAATAATTAATTTCAATTCATATCACTGATAAAGTTGTGAACTAAATTTCCTATGGCACAAGTTATGAAAAAAAAAAGCATTTAATTTGTTTGATTGTGCTTCCTCACTTCTTGAATGACATTTTCGGCTATTGGAGGTAATATCACATATATGAGAATGGCATGACTTTGCTTTTCATGTAATGACTACACAGCTATGTAGTTAATCACAAATAAACTCTTGGCTCAATGGTACACTACATCATTCAGTTCACTCGTATGGATAATAAAGCTTCATCTTCAAAACACGCTCACACAAATCTAATCAACCTCAACTCCTCAGAAACCATTCAAATCATTTCCCAAAATCATATACCGATCCATATTGAAAGACACTATCCTAGATTATGTACACACAACATTTACATACAAAAGCTTTTTTTCATTTTATCCAATAAAAATCAAAAATAAAAGAGCATAGATACATTTCTTTTTGTCTTTTGTGCATAAACAAAATTTTGAAAATTCTTTAACCAAGGCAGATATATTTTTTACATCGCTTGTTATTCATAGAAGTGTAGAGACTCAGTTGTATTTCACCCATTGTAACAATAAACTGCATCTGCACATCTTGCTGTTGACATGATTGTCAGGTTTTTTTTTCAATCCTTTTAAATAAATTAATGCATTGGACAAAAAGCATATTTTCATAGCATATAAAAACGTATAGGTGAGCACTTGTAAAATGAATGGATTGTTGTTTCAAAGATTTTACAAGTCACCTGAGGGGGTAAATAAATGCATCTTAGCAACAAGGCCAGCATGGAACAAATAAGTCCATAAAGCAGTTTTACAGAATCATTTAGATGGAAATGATAGGTTTAAATAATGCAGCTCAAAACAAAGTATTTGTAGCGGCTGGTTAGTAGTTTACAGACACATTCTTTTTAATGAGATAAGTTATAGAGAAAAAAAACAGCATCCAAAAAATTTGATGTACAAATGAATATAAATGTGTTATTTCCTTTATTTAAATTATTTGGATTTATTTCTAGATTATATCTTTATTAGAATTTTCGGATTTGGAAGAAATTATTTGAACATATAACTGATTAATTTTAGAAGCAAAATCATTTGACAAAGTGAATTATCTGGTTAAATGGTGATTTTACAGATGGGTCAAAGTGGATGGAGGTAAATAGTGCTAAAACAGAAATTGATGATAACATTTGTATGCATGTCATTTATAAGACCAACGCTTTAGTTATAATGCCTATACGCATTTATAACATAGAAAGGTAAATATATACAATATTAAGAAAATTGAACTTCTATAATTTCTTTCGCAAAGCATTGTGAAGCCATACAGGTGCGCTTTTAATATAGTTTTTTATACAGAAAGCATTATTTAATGTTATCATCTAAAGAAATCATAAAAGAAATAAAAATAAAATATTAGGATTTAAAATCTTGTGTAAGAAAGTTCACTATGTGAACATTCACAATAGCACCAATAGTTTTACAATAGTTACAGCGAAAAAGCAAAATCTGTCCCCATTTAAAAAAAATCAGTTTTTGCATGAAGACAATACTGACCGGTTGGGGGAACGTAATGATGTTGAATAATTCAGAATATGAAATAAAATAGAAAAAATTTTTCCATGTACAGAATTTGTTTTATTAAAACATGCATTAAAACAACAGGCCTCTTATTTTTTATTTTTTATGGTGATCTTTTAAAAAAAAAAATATAATATATACATAAATTGTGTATACTGTAGTATAAGTAGGTATGAAATATAAAAAAAGTTTTTTTTTTCTGTGATAGATGAGTAGCTAACAATGATAGGGGGGTGAAAAAAAAGAACTTGCAAAGCCAGGGGTAATTTGATGAAGCAAACCAAAACCTTCAGTCACTTAAGAGAACCGTATAGTGACAGTTTACAAAAAAAAATGTTGAAATTGCATCTGTTTTTTTTTTTTTTTTAAATGATGGATCAGAAGGCAGCTATAGTATAAAAGGCTGAATCAAGTGATGATAATTTTACAGGAAAAAAAAAAATTGGAATATTGATAGTACTGCATCACAATAAAAATGTACAAACATTTAAAAAATAATTTGTCTAAATTCATCTTGTGGCTAATTTAAGTTAAAAAAATAAAAGTAAATGCTAAAGTAAAACCAGGATGACACGCTTTCTTCATTCTAAACTATCACTCTAAACAATAACCTTTTTTTACATTCTTTAAAAAACAAAACTGTTCAAGCACAATAACTACATTAGTTCAATAATAATAAACTCAGGAGAGTTCCAAAAGAGCAGTATTCACTTGTTGATCATCAAGAACAATTTTTAACTTAACGCCGAATATCAAAAAGAGGTGATATCCACTTTGAAAAAACATATCCTCCATTTTAGTAATTAAGCTACCGTCTTCAACTTCCTGTTGAAGACGGACAACCTGTGCTTTTTTCATGCAGATGTTAATAATTAGAATGGCAGTGCCATCTGAAATGACATCAAGCACCAAGGTGCTTCGGTCCTGTTCGAAATATTTGATGATCTCAGTGTGAAGCTCCTGAATTATACTATTGCACAGCAGAGAAGCTTTTTGTAAGTAGTGCCGACCACTGGACTTCCATTGCTCACAGATCATTCCCATCTGGCCATACTGTCTGGTCGGAGAGGCCAGCTCCTCTCCTGGCCAGCACGCAGCTTCACCACTGCAACTTTGGATCATACTCCATTACAATGGGGTCCCAGTTATCTTTATCAGGCTTTTTTTCCAACAGTGCTGGAAGATTTGCTGCTGACACCATTATAAGCCTGCTGGGAGATGTGATTATCAGCAATGAAAGGATCCCCATGATCAGAGTTATTAGCGCCATTAAACACCATTCCTGGTTGATCAGTTATAGAAGCAACTTCAGGGAAAATTGGCTGGTCAGTAGCATTATTGTTTGGAGCAGAATATTTTCCTGAATTTTTAGACTTGGATTTATTTTTTGCTTTCTTGCTGGTGAAATCTTTCGGCTTCCCATCATCATTCGAAAGACATTCAACAGATGATAACTTGGTCCCAGAATCTTTCTTGCTTTTCTCTTTGGATTTCGTCCTATGTGGTTTAACATTTGGATTCTTTCGTTCCACTTCCTCATGCCCTAAAACTCTTACTGTGTTGGCTAAAGGTGAATCTTGTAATGCCTCACTTTCTTTTAAAGCATCGAGTTTATTTTTTTCACTTTCTTTCTTCAATGCTTGAGCTGTTTTTTTGGCTTTACTTTTACGTGAAAAACAGAAGCACCAGCATGATTTAGGTTTGACAAAATCCTCATCCTCCATATCATCTTTTCTAAAGGCTCTTGCATCTGGTGTGGTACCAGTGTGCCTGGTGGGCGAAGAAAGAAGTGACGACGACGATCTTGTCTGTACGAGGTTCCCCTCTCGGAGCGAGAATTTTAAGGCCTCTAGTTCGACTTGACTGTCACTTCACCCACAAATATAAATTTCAAAAGTAGAAATATCAATGAATGAAACAAAAGGTAAAGGTCTATTCTTAGAACAATCCCTCCTTATTTACATTTTGTTAACTAATGAATGATTTTATATACGTAAAAGTTTTTATTCTAAGAGCAATTCGCTTAGTTTTACTTGACAAATAATAATCATTGAAAAAATAGCTAACAGCTCTGTTAATGGAGAAACACTGAGATTAAATGTTATTTCAATTTAATCTATAATGATTTGATTTCATAAATAAGCGTTTCAAACTCCCAAACCTTTATGTCTTTCTTTTCCAAAATAACCATCTCCTGAAACTGGTTTGATCCTCTGTTCAGTATCTAAAGAGCTTGCCAGGTGAAGCTGACCAGACTGGCGTAGTGCATTGATAAACAGCGCTACTGCTGTTGTCCCATGCTCTTCTACATGCCTAATAATGGTTGAATTCCTTTGTTTCGGAGTAGCACCTTTGTCTGTACCGGAAGCAAATTTTTAAATTGTAAAACTTGCATAATATTTTGTCTACAGTTTTTTTAATTACTCTGATAAACATTTTCTGTGTGTCATTAATGTACCTAATATAAAAAAATATTTCCTGTGGTTGTTTATTCTTGTTCAGTTGTATTTAAGAACTCTTTAAAAACTCACCTAATCCAACAAGAATTGCTGGGTCAAGGACACCATGGTGGGAAAGGTAGTCTAAAATGGCATCAGCATCTAATCCTTCAACCAGGTCTTGGCGCTGGCTCAAGGATGTTGTTATCATCTCTGCTGCCTTTTCATTGTCTGAAAATTAATTTTAGAAATTTATTTATAAAGCAATCAGAAATGTAAAATGGCTCAAACATTAACCTCTCAAAGAAGAAAAAAAAAAAAGAATATCATCTTAACTCTTGATTATTGGAGAAAATAATAGCAATAAAATTATTAAAATATATCATTTATATGCTTTTCAACTTTGAAAAAAATTAAGGAATTTACCTAACTTTACACAATTTTTAGTCAATACCTTAAATGCCCAAATAATAGCTATTGATTTGATAACCTGGTTAAAGTGAATACATCATCAATGAAATATATAAATAGTTTATCTTATCAAACTATTAATAATATATACATACTGTTCAGTTTAATATTATGTTTATGCACAACAGTGTCAACAGTAATGCCAATTATTTCTTTTTATCAGTGACAAAGATTGTGTACATCCATTTTATTTTCGTCATTTACTGAAGTTTTAAAACTTGGCCTGCTCGGGCCTACCCCATTTTTATTTAACCCAAGCTAACAGCAAATGATGTGAATATCTTTATTGAAAACTTCTAATTCAATTGTTTGTTTATCGAAGCTATGAAAAATTTCCTAATTAATGTTTTTAAATTACGCGGAGAAAATAGTGATATTAAAGGAAGTAGTTAAAAAAGAGATTCGGCTATTTAAACTAGCAAAACAAAAAACATATTATTAGGGTGATTTACCAGCGGCAGATTAAAGTAAAAGACATGTTCCAAAATGCGTGTATCACATATCTTAAATGACGCGATTGTTTGATAATGTTATAAAAAGATAAAATGTTATCATTTTGATGTATAAATCATTCATATTTAGAGCTTAAATAATGGGAAACATTAAGAAGTAACTGTCTGATTTATAAATGCCAATACCTTAAGGCTAAGACTATATATCCACAGTAATCAACGACACACATCACAATAACACGACTGTCTAGCTTCACACGCAAATCTATGCTCCTTAACTGTCGCACCAATGAGGTCACATGACTACCTGTATAGATAACGGCCCGAGTACAAATGACAACTTAGCAGACGAACATCGTCTCACAATAGATTAACTTGTGTATATAAACTCACAATAGATTAAGACTTGAAGAAGAGGCGCAAAGTAGAAGTATTTCCACTTGGGTTTATCAGTCCAGAGTTATTGGTACTTTTTTTACCGGTGATAATTTACCTGATTTTTTTTACCTGGTAAACATTAAATAAATATTAAACATTAATCTAATTTGTTGCTACGGTGTTCTTATCACTTAGTCAAATGTAGGCTACTGCATTGGCGGGCTATAACATTCGTAAATAATCGAAGAATCAAAAGCCAGTACTTATACTCTTGAAGAATGGGCTTTTCCCGAGCTGATTTATACCAATGGATATTTCAGGTCACAGCTCAAGTCCTCGCTATATCTCCCGTGGTGCCTCCATGGCCATTGCACTATCTTCTATAGTGGGGATGAAAGAAGGGCAGCATAAAAACCGTCCAATTAGTTGTTCATAAGGATCTAAGAGATTTCATCTCATCCTTACAGGGACTTTACACACCGTATATCCGTAAGCAACTACAATCGAGGAAACTTGCAGTGCTAACTTAAATAATTGTTATATGACTCTGTCCCTTTGTTAGATATTAAATACGTGAATATTAATGCTAAATACAGTTATTATTTTTTCAAAAGTACCGGTATATTTAAAATGCGGTCTGATCTTTTCAGATCGATTGTATATCCCTGGTCTGATAACCTTTCAAGGCTAAAACCCCCAGAGCAAACAACATGCCTGGGCGTGGCGGTGTAACCTATCTGCCATCAGCTCGTGGTAAAGGCTTTTTAGGTAAAAGGTTGGGTTTGGTAACCATGGAAATAAATGATAACCTGTCTTCCTTTGAACACCCCCCCCCCAACGCAACCTCCAATATGCACACATTCACATATACATACAATGAAATAGTTGCAATAAAATAAAAAAAAAAAAGAAGATGTTTACCATTTGATATCTCATTTTCTGTTTCAAACATCAAACATCTCTCTCTCTCTCTCTCTCTCTCTCTCTCTCTATATATATATATATATATATATATATATATATATATATATATAGGCTTACAGCACTGATCTATATCACAGACAGTCACTGCCGAATGTTACAGGAAGTGCTTACTGTTAAACGCCAAAATACAACAAAAATGCTGCCTTACTGTAAAAACACTATCTCCTCCTTTAATTTTACGAACGAATTTATTTCAATTATGTGTCAAAAAATGGGCTATACATTTCGATTAAAATTATAACTGCTGTACGGAAAATGACATGTTTACATCGGACTCTATACCCGCAATACTTGAGATTATATAAAGAGCATATAGCCAACGTATGCAGCCGAGTCCCACAGCTGGTTGAGCTATTTCATAAACAGGGCTGCAAACAAAAAAACAACCACCAGCTGTCGACTGATAGTGGTGGACAGAGTGTGTAGAGAAATTAATTCAAATGCAAATTTAATTAAGGCTTAAATACGCTATTGAACGGTCTCTCCATATATATAACTCGCGGTCTCAATACTTAACAATGACGCGGTTTTTAAACATGAATTTACAGGGGCTGAAATACACAGAAGAAATGAAACATATCATTTGCAGTATAGCTAAATAAATGGGCATGTAGTGTACGTGTGTTTGTGGGACGTATTACATTTCTACATTTATTTTTAAAAAAATAATTTAAAAAAATGACAAGGAAACCCAGGTGTAATAAAAGGGGTGTGGTATTAGAACGGCAACGATATTTCACAACTCATTTAATAGTATCCCACGGGTAACTCATGCAATTGTGTATTCAGCAGATGTTATCTGTAGATGAAAGTGTCATCATTAAATCTCTAGTTTTAATGCCTCGCAGTTGAACGAGTCAGATCGGTGAAGTCCCTGTAAGGGTGAGATGTTTATCTCTAAGATCCTATAAATCACTATGGGGCGGTGTTTTTGCAGTGCCTTTCTATCATCCCCACCATAGCCGATAGCGCAATGGATGCAACACGGGAGACACAAAGGGACTTTGTACCATGCGTGAAAAATTCCCCTGGTTCTCACCTAAGAACGAACCTGGAACCCCCAGATCGACCATCGAACGCTTAACCCCCACGGCCATCCGTTAAACGGGCCAGCTGGCAGTTAAACAGGCCAGCTAGCAGTTAAACAGGCCAGCTAGCAATTGACAGTGAATCTAGGAATGAAGTTAAACAATGGCATCAAGTGCTCGAACATGAATACACATAGACACGTAAACCTCCACCGTGGAGATTATGACTGGACGACACACCTCACTTTCAACAGGTGACCACAAAGAATGATCCGGAATTTCAAAGTAGCTGTATGATAGTATGAACGTGAGACGTCGTGAACCAGCTGATTCTGTATTCCGTCTCATCCCGGTGGTTTTTTTTGGTGTCACGTTACGTAAAGAGATTAGTCAGTTGTACGCGATACATTTTAAACTCAACGCGTGATTAGCATTAACTTATTAACCATCAAGATATTTATTACTGTTGTATACGTGTATTATCGCGCCACGCCTTCTAATTTAACAAGTAATTGCTGATAATAATGCACGCTCTTCTACAAGTCTTTTTTTCTTTTCTTATGTTTTTTAACATTACGTCCCTATAACTCGATTCGTGTTAAAAGCCTTTATGGCATAATAATGAGATACACTTCAAAAAAAAATCCACGTTTAAATGCCTTAGAAAACTCCCCCCCCCCCCCCCCAAGAAATGTGTGTCCAAACTATTGTCTACTGTTTTCTGCAGGACTGTAAGGCTCCGGAATATTTTGCCCACATTTGCTATTCAGAATAGGGTGGTGCTTACCGCTTAGTTCGCCCATTTCTTAGTGGCGCCTGCTTCTTAATAAAAACAAAACAAACCCAAACCAAAACCCAAAACTAAATTTAGTTTGTTAAATTGGGACAGCCGCTTAATTGGGACAAAAAGCCTCGGTCCCGATGTGTCCCAATTAAGCGGAATCGACTGTACAATAATCATATTGTGTCAATGGGTATTTACAGCCGCGGTTCAACTTTTTTTTTAGCGAATAAACAAAGACAAAAGGGCGCGAAAGTATGTCCGCCGGTACCCCCCTCAGGAGTAAGCTCTTCAAACTATGGGTCGCGACCCCATTTGGGGGGTCGCGTAGCAAAATTCTGGTGTCGCGAGAGATAAAAATACAATTTAACAGAAAAATGTTTTTTTAACTTGTAAAATATTAATTTATTTTTCTTTTATATTTGTATGGGGTCGTCAAGAAACTCTCAATCATAAATGGGGTCGTGAATTACAAAAGTTTAAGAAGCCCTGTTTTAAACGAAAATTTTAAGTCGCTGCGTAACCCCTGCAAGACCTTTGCAGCACCCCCACCCCCACCCTTGGGGGTAACACACCACCGGTCGAGAACCGCCGATTTACACAGCACTTTCCAAATATCAAATGACACAAGAATTTTTTTTTAAACCCAGACAAGAAAAAAAAAAAGCCACATTGAAAAATATTTTATCGGGCAAAACTACATGTACGTGTATTTCAATTTTAAAATTGTTTTAATACTCGTATGGTGAGTTATTCGGTGGCGACTCCGTAATAAGCCAGTTCTATATTTCTACTCTTTTTTTTCCCCTCCTTTTTCGCTAAATTTAATAAATTAACACTGACACATGATTAATTAATCATGAATTATAATTTTTTTAACTATCGGATCCACGGGGGACCAACCCCCCCCCCAAAAAAAAAAGAGTGGCCAAATGTGGCTCTCAGAGCCACTTGAGACTCTCCGTTTAGTTTACTGTGGCTGTCCAAGACATTTTATTTTCGCTCTGTTATTTTATTGTTTTATCCAGTTAAAGTGATTGTGTGTGTGAGGGGGGGGGGCTATTTTAAGAATTTCCCACTTTACAAAATGCCGGAACTCGGCTCTCCCAAAGGCCATCCGAAACTACTTAGATGACTGTGGCCACCCAAGGCCATCCCAAACTAATAAGATATCCGTGGTCCACCCCATCCCCTCGGTATATAATCTAAATAATCAGAAATGTCTTTTCTGATTCGAATGGAATTTCTAGATCAATTCAAACTGACGCCGTTCGGCCTGTGATTCGACAATGCGTTAGTGCTGCTATGTAAGTGATATCTCAGGGATATAGATCATTAACAATGACTTAGTAGAGTTCTGTATAACTAACTGGGTCTTATCTCGTAGTGACCCGTGTTTTATAACCGCCCACATTAAAACTTTTTCATTGTAATCGAGGGCTTAAATCAACAGAGGGATGTGTTTACATTCTATGGAACAGCGAATCCACATGAACAAAAAAAAAGTGGCACAAGTGCAATATTATACACACACCGACGGCTATCCTTGAACTAGTCAAAGAAACCGAATATATGATAGACAGTTATATAACCTATGATGAAGTACACCCATTTTGTTTGACCATGCAATAACCATCAAATCGGTAAACTGTGCCCGCCCGCCCCCCCCCTCTTCCCCATTTTTCAGATCGACAAGCCATACCCGTTTGCCTTATTCCTCAAAATGGCTCTCTTTCAACCAATAGTTATGGTAATATCGACATAACAGTACGCTGTTTACCTGAGGGATTAAATGTTAACTTACAGCAACCTGGTGTACTGACTATACACTTCGATTACTTACTTTTATCACTATTTTACTACCACTTGTGTTCTTTAAGTCTCTCTCTCTCTCTCTCCCTCTCTCTCTCTCTATCTATATATATATATATATATATATATATATATATATATATATATATATATAGTATTATCCCAATTAGACAGCGGCTGTATTGGCTTCTTAATTTGGTTTCTTGGAAGGTCCCAATTAAGCGGTGTCCTAATTTACTTATAAGACGTATTTATATTGTTCCGGGTCTGTCTGTCTGTTCCCTTATAACTCAAGATCCAGACAAACAAATAACGTGAAATTTATTACACATACACATAATTACATGGGGAAGGTTATAGACAGGTTTCGTTTCATCTCGATGGGTAGGGGCTTCTTAATTGTAATTAAATTTTTTTTATTTTAGTATTTACTATATTAAAGTAATTCGGCGGACCCATAAATAAAATTCCTCCGTGACGTCATTTCCCTATGATCGAATAGAACTTTGCGCGCTGGTGCTGTATTGCGCCTTTGTGATGCATAGAATTGTTGATGCTTTTTCATGCTGTCTGATTTGTACAGTTTGAGGAAGGTAAAGGAATGAAGAAGGATTTTAGAAGAAGTGTGAAGCCATAATAAGAGAGAGGGAGAGAAGTGGATAGAGAGAGAGTAAAGAGAGAGAGATGTAAAGAGAGAGAGAGGGTAAAGCAGGGGAGAGAGAGGAAAGGAGGGTGGTGGGGGGGGGGGGGAGAGGATGAAGGGGGATGGACAGGGGGAGATAAGGATGGGGAGAGAGGAAGATGGGAGGGGGGAGCAGGGGGAGAGGGAGAGAGGGGGAAGGGAGGGAGGGAGAGAGAGGGGGAGGGAGGGAGGGAGAGAGAGGGAGGGTGAGAGAAAAATAGTGAGGGGGGACATGGAGGGAGAGAGAGGGAATGAGGGAGGGAGGAAGGGGGAGAGAGGGGGAGGAAGAAAGGGAGGAGAGAAGGGGGGGGGAGGGAGAGAGAAGGAAAGGAAGGAGAGGGAGAGGATGGGAGAAATAGGGAGGAAGAGATAAAGAGAAAGAGGGGGCAGGAAGGGAGAAAGAGGGAAGGTGGAGGGAGGAAGATGGACGGGGGAGAGAAAGAGGGGGAGAGAGGGAGATGGGAGAGGGACGGAGAGAGATGGAAGGGGAGAGGGAGGGAGGGAGAAAGGAAAGGAGGGAAAGGAGAGGGGGGCAGGGGAGGAGGGAGAGAGAGAGAGGAAGGGAGAGAGGGGGGGGGAAAACAGAAGGTGGGAAAACCTATTTTAAACCCGGGTTAAATTGGGTACTTGCAACTAGTATATATATATAGTTCCAAGTGACATCAAGAGAATGCCTAACACAAACGATCTTAGAGAAAAATAAATATCAAAGATGAAGAGAGAGAAAAGCGAGCTATTTTAAGACAGCGAAAAACGTTTTTCCAGGAAAGCATGGCTACATCGTTATTACTGACATATTTCTCAAGTAAATGCTTTCACATACACATGTGAATACAATGGTGTAATTGTGATCCTTTAGTAGTTCATTCACAATGTATTACTTCAACATTTAAGCGCGTGGCAAAAATCTATGTTTTTTAATGGCATGTCAATGGGGAAGAGAGAGAGAGAGAGAGTGTGTGTGTGTGTGTGTTGCTGCATTCGATCTGACACCATGGTATGTGTTTACTAAAAGTTAATTTTTTTAACTTTTTTCCCCTGATGTCACTTGGAACTAACCTAAATACTCCAACCCCCCCCCTTTTCTCACATCATCACGGATGTTATTTCAATCAAGATAATCAAGATAGATTCCCCCCCCCCCCCCAGTTCAACCAAGCTACACGCATTCCTCACTGTGACATTTAGACTTGCCGAGGTGAGATTAACAACTAACGTATATCACAGATTGGGGGGGGGGGGGTTGGGTTAAAAAAAAAAGTTCAAACCAACGAAGAAAGATGACCTTTACCAGGTGACACATTGACAGTCCACCATCGATCACCTGTCAGTACTCTTGAAACTTGTCAATGGGGCAACTAAACCCACAGGGGGGGGGGCGTGTGACTTACAGACCCCCCCACACCACACGATTAGTTCTTATCAGCTGTTTCCCCATCTCATTGTGCCCCCTCCCCCCAAAATGTTATTGTGTAGATTCCAAATATGTTTTGATACTCCGCCATTTGTGTATGCAGCGACGTTGTATTCTCCTATAG
>JAGDYQ010000024.1:4802425-4869401 GCA_021962125.1 Bulinus truncatus
TAAATAATGTGAAAAAATTCATGTGCAGTTAATTTAATAAAATAGTTTATTGGATAAAATATTTAACAGATGTTGTTTCATTTGGCTAAAATCTTCCAATAATAACCTTAATATCAGATAAAAATATGGGGATAATTTATTTTGTACCTTAAGAAAACAATTTTAAAGTAGGTTAAACTGAAAACTCACTTTTGCTTCTGGGCGAGTTGGATATGAGAATTCCACATCTTTAAATTGTATATACCCATTAATTTTATCAGGCTTTTTACCATTTGTACTAGAGGAATCTATTAGTGGTTTCTGTAAGATAAAAATAGAAAATGATTATAACAGTGATTAAAAAATCTTTTTGTAATGAACAGTGTTTGTTAGTCCCTGGATAAAAAAAAACAAAAAACAAACCTATTCATAAGGATCTTAATCTTGTTACATGTATTTCTACTAATTTTAAAGATGATATTTCTAAATGATGTTCATGATTGTGATTTTATTTAATCTCACATCTTTAATTATGGAGAAGACAGTCCCTCCAGCACCTTTAGCTGTCAGAATTGAGGTAATGTGTGGAGAAGCACTGCCTAAAGCAAATGAACCAATCATGACGCTGAAAAAGATTGTAAAAACATTTCCTGGAGACAGACCTTCACTGCCACCACTCTTATTGTAGTCATTCACTTGAGTAGAACCAAACCTAGAACAAAATAGAAACTTGAGCAGTTTTTACTAATATTTTTTCATGAATTTAATTTTTGATTGCAAAAAAATTATGCATTTTTATGATGTTATGGAGAATGAAAATAAACTTTTTTTTAATTAGACTTAATACTATGAATTCTGATTTTAAAATTTACCAAAATGCTAATGCATAAGCACAAAACATGATAAAAAATGTGAGTCCCACACTGAGTCCAGCAAATACTGACTTCCTAATTCCAAGTTTTTTACTTTCCTCCAATGCATGTGAATACCTGAAAATGTACGAATAACAGACTCAAAACCTGCAGCTTAAATTTATTTATTATTATAATTGTCACCAGCTACAGTCAAACATAAAAATAGGCAAGCAATCATGTGATATTAAATAAATGCATATGAAGTTTAAAAAAAAGTTTCAAAAGTTTACTTCATTATTCAGAAACAGTAAGATAATGTTAATTGAAAGGCAATATTGGGAAACAAACTCACTTTTTAATTTCCTGAGGCTGGCCATTGAAGGAGATGACTGTTCTAATGCAAGATAAAACTTCTTCAGCTATGGCTCCAGCTTTAGCATATTTTTGTTGTTCTTTAGCACTATAGGTTGCCAGTAACTGCATAAAATATTTGATTTAAAAGTGTTGATCTCACATCAGTGTTCAATTATAAAGATCTAATTTATGTAAACTTTACAATAGGAAATATATATTACTATAGTCTAACTTTGTACTGACCGTATTAAAAATATTTGTAAGTTATAAAATTTGTTGACATATGTAAGTAACATTTAATTGAATGTCAAGACATGATTTTTAGCCCATTTTTGAGAAGTCGAATGCCCTATTGTCCCCATTTGTCCATCTGTCTGTCATCACCCTAGATCTCAGCAACCATAAGTCCTAGACCCATGATGTATATACTTTTTTTGTAGGTTTTGGCCTGCCATTCCTGCATCAAAAGTCCATTTCGCGATCTGACCTCTGAGGGCTGGGCATCAGTGTTTATTAGGGTACCGTTTTTTACTATATAAGCTATATTAATAATTATGTCATTCTCATGGCCCCATTCTACACCTATTGCGATATGAGAATAAGGACCCTAGAGGCCCCAAGAGTATCTATTCCCCTAACATAAATTTGGTTTATTTAAAAATTTTGGTTGTTTTATTCGAGTGAAGTTAATCAAGAATTTTTACAGTGTAACCATTCAAATAGTAGTGAGTAAAAAAAATAAATAAATGACTTGCATCTCAATTAGAAATTTTTTTTCAGGCTTTTACAATAATCATTTTTTTTTTAAAAATGGTTGCAACTAAAGTATTACAATTTCTAATAAGCATAATTATGAATGCTTTCCAATACTCTTTCTTGCTTCATGCTAAGGGTGTCTCTGGAGAAGTTAAAATAACTTAGACATGATAATACCTTGCCTAGAATTGCTGCACAGACAGCTAATATTGGGGTTAGTGACATCAAGACTAAAGTCATCTTCCAGCCTTTAATGAATCCCATCAGAAATCCAGCCAGAAACTGAGACAGAAACTGCAATGCTAAACCAGATTTATCACCAGTACCTTCTTTAATTCTCTCTAGGTCACTGATGAAAAAATAAAGAAATAAGTTTTAAATTTCACCAATGTTTAAGTTTATGTTGAAGTGAGAGAGGGTTAAACTTACATAGAAACTACTGCAATGACATGAAGACAAATATCTTACTCAGCCAGCCTTGTTGTAAGTTCTCCACTTTGTTGTTTGTCGTACCTCAACCAATGTTCTCTCGTAACAATGCCTTGAAGAAAGCTTTCCGCAACTTTAATGTTTGTCTCTCACAAACAACTTGAAGAAATGAGATCTGTGAATGATTGTACATTTGTGTACAGTAGACACAAGAAATTAGGATTTATTTTATGTGCTGAAATTTTTCTGGTCTTAGAAGTAGAAGGATGAGGTGGTTAAAACAGCAAAAGTTTTGATTTGAATACAAAAACTTTATCCAAGTAACAAAACTTTCTAAATGTTTCCCAAATATATTTTAAATTAATTCAATGTAAATAGAAATGAAAGTGTGACATATATTTTCAACCAAGGGTTTAATCTCTTAGAATAGCACACAAAGAAAAATAAAGGTCTTTGGATGCTAGTAAATGAAGAGTGTTTGTTTTTGTGTGTGGCCTGCAGAGGCACACAATTTGTTATTTGCAATATTCCATAGGAACAGTCCTACAAAGTTCTTTCTATGTCCCACCAAAATGAAGGATGCAATTAGCCATTAAACCACTACTAGGACTGTATCCACTGTCAACAACAAGACGATGACAATCAGGGACCTGCTGGCCCAGGATGGCAACAACCATTCATCGAGGGTTTTATGTGCCAGCACGTTTCTTATGGCGACACCAGACGTCAGTGACAATAAATAAGAAGCACTATAACTAAAATTACTGTCTATATTGGCACACATGTCCAAACAATTTATGTTTTGTGTAAGGATGAATGTGATGTTTCTTTCTATTAACTTTGACATATGTAAGTACAAGACACTGCTCAAAACTTACATGAATGTAGGTAGCAGCAAAAACACCTAAGCCAATATATATATATTTCAATGCATATTCTGTCATGGTTTCTTCAAAAAGTTCACCCATAGAAGTATTGGTGATGCTCATATTAAAGACTGTCTCATTGAATGTGGTGTTTTTACCATCTGTTATGGGATTACAGTTTAAAAAAGAACATATCTAATGGTACACAGTTCATTAAAATTTTAGTTTTTTAATAAATTAAACAATTTATTAATTGATAAATGAATAAAATATATAACAGAGAATTATATATAAAGAAAATTGTTAAAATGCAACTAGCTGACTTGGAGAATTTATGAAAAGTCTGATTTAAGACAACTATTATGTAATGATTTAAATGTATGACTTGTTAAGATACATTTTGCCAATAATCAAATCATGAGTATATATTGCTATTGTTTTTAAAAACATTTTAAGCTTTTTGTTTTAAAGATTTGTTACTGAAGCTAATAAAATGTGTTTTAAAGAAGATTTTATACTGACATGCACAAACATCTTAGTAATAAAGAAAAATATATTTTAATGCTTGCTAATCAAAGAAACCTTTAAAGTATTGAAAGGATTGATTAAAAATTGCTTGACAATCTATGTAACCTATCTGAATGGAATTCTGAATTCATTATTTCTAAACTTACAGTTAATGAAGTCATTGGTCATGTTGCCAAATATAAGAAACAAAAGTGGCCAGGAAGCACCATGAATCGTGGCAGTCAGACATCCAATTAAGATGAGGAATTTGTCACAGCATGTTGTGAAGGAATACTGGGTGGCAATAAATATTAAATATACATTATAATGGTCCACACAAAGTAACTTGGTATTTTACTCAAGACTGTAGCCAGGATTTTGTTGGGGGGGGGCTGCTCCAAGTTTTTAAAGGCAAATTTTTGTCAATTTTTAATGAGTAACTATCAGCAATAAAATTTTTATTTATTGGGGGGGGGGCTGCAGCTAAGGTCTTGATTTTACTGATCACGTTCAAAGCTGTTCTTAGGTCTATGGGCCCCCTGCCAGAGACTTCCTGAGATATTTGTGGCTCCAAAGAAAAATACTTTTAGAAGCAACTTAGCATCAGGTTTAACAGAAATACTACCATTGGCAGTTGATACATTAGACTGTCATAAAATCTAGTTTTACAACTATAAGAAAGGCTCTTATCGCATAAAAAAAATTTCAGAAATTCTATTACTTAAATAAATAATAGATGATCTCTTTCTGTGTTATGTTTATAGTGGATTGTCTCTTTATGTGATAAGTCTATTAAAAAGGTCACCTTAACAGAAATGTAGACTTTTTTATAAATGCCTATGAATTACTAACCAATTCTCCAAATGTAGCAGTTCTCTTTTCTTCTTTGTCTGCTTTGTCATCTCTAGAAGATAAAAATAAAAGATGTTTTTAATTTTAAAACTTGTTAGGAATAAAGTTCAAGGATCTAAAAATGTTCTTCTATTAATAATAAAACATTTACCAGAAATTGTGGTACAATTTACGTAATTGTGTAGGCGTACTTTTTGCAGAGATTGGGAAAAGTTTATAGTTAAACGGTATTTGATACATTTGACTTAATAACTCTTTGTTTTTACATCTACGAAGGATATCAGAGTCACCGCCATCTAGAGGGGGTGGGCTCTAAAAATTGGGGACACTATAACCACGCACACACGCACGTCTCACCTAATGCTGTCAATGCATAGCAGATTACAATTTTCGGCTCCTAGGGGGGTAGGAATATCTGACATGTGTTAGGGTTGCACTTCCAGTGGGTTTTCAACATAATCAAACATGTGTAAGGAATAAAACACACACATATACCAAAAACAAATAAATATCAGACTTAAAAATACTTTAATCACTCAGTGAATTATAGGACCCGTTCACTTATTACGTAACGACCCGGAGGGGGGGTGGGGGGTTGGGTAGCCGAAATGGGACGTAATAAGTGAATGGCTCTTAACTAACAATTTATACTGTGTTCTTAACATTCACTAAAATTGCTGATAATGCATTTTTATATTCGCTTTTTTCCATTTTCGTTTTATTTTATTTTTGGGCGAGTATAGGCCTTCAGTCGAGTTGATTCATTTGTTTTGCCAGTTATTCAATTAATCAAAGTTCGACAACCTTTCGCCAGACTGTCTAGTAGTTATCTCGACATAGTCCTACCTGTTTGTCAAATTACTTGTCAGTTTTTTTTTTATTTCTTTACTTATCTGCAGATATTTAAAAAAAAACTGTAACCTTTGTATATAAATAAAACAAGAAGAACATACAGATATTTACCAAGGACAAAGTATTTGTGTGTGCATTATACAAATGATACATAAGGTACCTAACTCACTTTTTTTTTTGACTTTCTACACATCAGTTATATAGGATAGGTCGGGAAGTAGGCCAAGGTCTGATATTGTCATTCATTTCTAGCTTTAATAAGTTGCTATATATAACTGCAGATCATTTTGTGCTACAATTTCCTGTTAGTCACAAGAAGTGATTCACTCTGTCTGTGGAGTCATTCTGGCTAAATGAATCAGAGTGGCTTGGTTTCCCA
Source organism: Bulinus truncatus (assembly GCA_021962125.1). NCBI lineage: Eukaryota > Metazoa > Mollusca > Gastropoda > Planorbidae > Bulinus > Bulinus truncatus. Next base: position 4,808,254 of record JAGDYQ010000024.1, read on the forward strand.
AAACAGCTTGGTGCTAAGGAATCAAGCTACAAAATATCACAGAGACCATTGCATCTATGACAAAGCTCTAGAAAAAGACACCGAACACTAGTGACAGGCCTGATAACAGGGAATACAGCTAAAGTCGACCATACCTATTTTGGGGCCTAGGCAAAGATATATTTGGAGGGGGGCAAGACAAAGGTACTTTTGGGGACCCTAGGCTAAAGTACATTTGAAGGGAGCTGAGTATAAGTACATTTGGAGGCACTAGAAAAATAAGTTAAGCTGTAATTGCGTTATATCAGAGTTTCGCATTAGAAAAATGTCAGGGCACCCAATTCTATTCATACAGAACCGACAGTACCCTTCCTCCGCTACGGGGCCCCGACAGCATCATATAGGTATTCGTACTGGTATGGGGCCATTTTGCGATGATGGCCCTAGGCGGCAAACGGCCTTGGTAGCAGTAGTAATGGGGTTAGCGACACCTGCTGGTGCCCAGACTTTATTTATAGTTAAGCCCTAGTGTGTACTAAGTAGGTCATGTCTATATATTATTACCCATGAAATAAAATATCATAAATGGGCCGGGTACAGGCGATCACTATCCTTTGAAGTTTGGTTTTTATCATCATGTGTACATTCACTTGTCTCAGAGATAACATACAGAGCTGTAATTGCTCAATTAACAATAAAAATAATATTCTAAAAAAAAACCCTGAATATATTATGCATGCGAGAAAAAAACATCATAATTGCTGATAAGCCTTTATTGACGACTTTATTTGAACAAAAACACATAAAACACATACACACATATAAACACATAAAACACGCATGTATAAACACATAAAACACACATATATGAGTGGTCCGAGGTAATTAAAACTTATAAATTTAGTGGTCCGATGAAATTAAGATTATGAGCTGAGTTATTCACAAGGTCCAAAATCTTTTCCGACCGCAGCTTAAATAATAACCAAATCAATACAATAGATTGCACAGGTCGCAGAGAAGAAAACTATTTTCTTTCCACTCAGTTAAGTCTATTTATCCATTAAGGTAGAAAGAAAATATTTTTAAAATTTTGGTGTTTGAGAGTATAATTTTAACCTATTTCTAGAATAATAATTTAAAAAAAAAATGTTTCAACCAGCTAACCAATCAAATAGCGATCGATGGCCGCTTGCGGATTTTTGTTTTGTTCTGCGCGTCTTCCGATTGGTCATCTTTTTTCGCTCATTAAAACAACAACTTTGTTCACTATAACGTGATAAATTGACGATGATGAGGCTCCATTCACTGTTTTTATTTTACAGTATAACCAGACGGGGTGCGTCTTTCATCAACGTCATTGATTTTACCGCAGGAATGAGTTCAACAATATATTAATAGAAAATGAGAGACGATTAAGTAACATTGAAAAGTACGAGCATTTAATATATTTTATAATCATGGTTTAATTAAAACGTGGATATATCATGCTTGATTTTATTTCAAAAATTCAGTCTAATCGGTAAGTAACTCCCATAACAGTGGCGGCGCTTCCTTGAGGGTGGCAAAGCAACCACCATAGGCCTCGCGTCTGTGAGGCCCCGCAATAGGATACAGTACATAACCCACACTAAAGTTTCTCGGTCTGGAGCATATGACACCCACCAAATGCCCGCACCCTCCCCCCCCCACCCCCAGTGTACTGCCACATACTGCAAAGACCACCTAAGCTTATTGTAATTTCTAAAAAAAAAACAACAAAAAGCTAAAATCTTTTTTTCCCCCTTTAGCCGCTTAGCGTTAATGATAAAAGAAGTTATAAAGAAGTTCGGGATGCACAGACAACCAGTGGTGTATTGGGGAGGGGAACGCGGTGGAACGACGTTCCCTTACCTTTTTTTTTTCCAAAAAATAAAAACTTATATGGAAAAAAATAGTTTGCTGAAAACAGGATTTTTTTTTTTGCTCCCAATATTCGTTCCATTACTTCTTATTTTATCAATCGGAGTGGCTACGGTTCTGTCCCTGACAGAACCCGTATTTTTTACTTCGGGTACCAGCCATAGATAATATTGCTCCACACCCTAACCCTATCCCTATCTTTAACCCTAACCCTAACCCTAATCCTGAAAAAAAAATTCTGAAAAAAAAATAATTTATATATGCCATGTTCCTTATACCCTAATATAATGGTTTTGGCTGGTGCCGGAGCCACTGCGTTTATCAATACATCACTGCAGACGACAGAGAAGAATGAATAGGTGTTGAGTTTTTCCTTACGACAAGTGAGACTGTTGCTTTCTAAATTCATGGGCCTGGGACATTCTGTCAGCTATTGCCGGGACACAAACACACATAAAGCTAAATAAAAGAACAACAACTCTAAACTTACTTGTCACTTTTTTTATCTTTCCCTTTTTTTTTCTTGTTGGTTTCAAGTTTCGATCCAGCGGACCCATTTTGATGGTTTAACTGTATAACAGCCGGGCCATTATTATCACCAGTGTTTTGCGAATATGTTACCGAATTATCGAGTTTGTACGATTTCATCATGTTAACTTTTCAAATCAAATAAACATCACACAAAAAAAAAAAACCAAGTTCAGAAAGAATGTTTTTTACAACATGAATATTTCCACAGTTAAACTCGAAAAATTATCAAAGCCTAAAATAAAGTTATCAAAGCAAACATTAAAATTTTATCTTGTCTTTAAAACAAACACTTTAACTTGTACTAATGTCACGCAGTTAGACTTGTGGGTTTGAAATAGTCTCTCAAAGATGCAAGAATGCCAAAAAAAGAAATCAAATCTTAGATAACCAAGACGTCTTGCCAGTAGCTTAGGAAAGGGTAATGTGGGTTGTGCGGCCGCATAGGGCGCCGAGCTAGGAAGGGGCGCCAACAAAAGAACGCTGTTAAATATTTTAGGCAGTGGCTACGGTTCGGTCCGACCGAACCCGTATTTTTTTTTACTTCGGGTACCAGCCATAGATAATATTGCTCCACACCCTAACCCTAACCCTATCTCTAACCCTATCCCTAACCCTATCTCTAACCATATCCCTAACCCTATCCCTAACCCTAATCCTGAAAAAAAAATTCTGAAAAAAAAAAAAAATTATGTTGTTATATAGTTCAGTGCAGCGACTCGGCCGCTATGCAATAATAAGTAAGGCTGGTACCCGAAAAAAAGAAATACGCGTTCGGTCGGACCAGGCAACTCACCTGAGATCGGACCAGAAAACAGTCCGGAGATCGGACCAGACAACTCACCGGAGATCGGACCAGACAACTCACAGGAGATCGGACCAGACATCACAGGAGATCGGACCAGACATCACCGGAGATCGGACCAGGCAACTCACCGGAGATCGGACCAGACATCACCGGAGATCGGACCAGACATCACCGGAGATCGGACCAGGCAACTCACCGGAGATCGGACCAGACAACTCACCGGAGATCGGACCAGACAACTCACAGGAGATCGGACCAGGCAACTCACCGGAGATCGGACCAGACATCACCTGAGATCGGACCAGGCAACTCACCGGAGATCGGACCAGACATCACCGGAGATCGGACCAGGCAACTCACCGGAGATCGGACCAGACATCACCGGAGATCGGACCAGACATCACCGGAGATCGGACCAGGCAACTCGACCGGAGATCGGACCAGACATCACCGGAGATCGACCAGACATCACCGGAGATCGGACCAGGCAACTCACCGGAGATCGGACCGACATCACCGGAGATCGGACCAGACATCACCGGAGATCGACCAGACAACTCACAGGAGATCGACCAGACATCACCGGAGATCGGACCAGGACATCACTCGGAGATCGGACCAGACATCACCTGAGATCGGACCAGAAAACAGTCCGGAGATCGGATCAGGCAACTCACCGGAGATCGGACCAGACAATTCACAGGAGATCGGACCAGGCAACTCACCGGAGATCGACCAGACATCACCGGAGATCGGACCAGGCAACTCACCGGAGATCGGACCAGTAACTCACCGGAGATCGGACCAGACATCACCGGAGATCGGACCAGACATCACCGGAGATCGGACCAGACATCACCTGAGATCGGACCAGACACCTCACCGGAGATCGGACCAGGCAACTCACCGGAGATCGGACCAGACAACTCACAGGAGATCGGACCAGGCAACTCACCTGAGATCGGACCAGACATACCGGAGATCGGACCAGGCAAACTCACCGGAGATCGGACCAGGCAACCCAATGGAGATCAGACCAGACAACTCACAGGAGATCGACCAGGCAACTCACCTGAGATCGGACCAGAAAACAGTCCGGAGATCGACCAGACAACTCACCGGAGATCGGACCAGACAACTCACAGGAGATCGGACCAGACATCACCGGAGATCGACCAGGTAACTCACTGGAGATCGACCAGGCAACTCACAGGAGATCGACCAGACAACTCACCGGAGATCGGACCACACAACTCACCGGAGATCGGACCAGGCAACTCACCGGAGATCGGACCAGGCAACCTACCTGAGATCGACCAGAAAACAGTCCGGAGATCGACCAGACAACTCACCACCGGAGATCGGACCAGACAACTCACCGGAGATCGACCAGACAACTCACAGGAGATCGGACCAGGCAACTCACCGGAGATCGACCAGGCAACTCACCGGAGATCGGACCAGGCAACTCACCGGAGATCGGACCAGGCAACTCACCGGAGATCGACCAGGCAACTCACCTGAGATCGACCAGAAAACAGTCCGGAGATCGGACCAGACAACTCACCGGAGATCGGACCAGGCAACTCACCGGAGATCGGACCAGAAAACAGTCCGGAGATCGGACCAGACAACTCACCGGAGATCGACCCAGACAACTCACAGGAGATCGACCAGACAACTCACCGGAGATCGGACCAGACAACTCACAGGAGATCGACAGATGAAACTCACCGGAGATCGACCAGACAACCCACCGGAGATCGGACCAGGCAACTCACCGGAGATCGGACCAGGCAACTCACCTGAGATCGGACCAGGCAACTCACCTGAGATCGGACCAGAAAACAGTCCGGAGATCGGACCAGACAACTCACCGGAGATCGGACCAGGCAACTCACCGGAGATCGGACCAGAAAACAGTCCGGAGATCGGACCAGACAACTCACAGGAGATCGGACCAGACAACTCACAGGAGATCGGACCAGACATCACCGGAGATCGGACCAGGCAACTCACCGGAGATCGGACCAGACAACTCACAGGAGATCGGACCAGACATCACCGGAGATCGGACCAGACAACTCACCGGAGATCGGACCAGGCAACTCACCTAGAGAATCGGACCAGACAACTCACCGGAGATCGGACCAGGCAACTCACCGGAGATCGGACCAGGCAACTCACCGGAGATCGGACCAGACAACTCACCGGAGATCGGACCAGACAACTCACCGGAGATCGGACCAGGCAACTCACCGGAGATCGAACAGCAATCACCTGGAGATCGGACCAGAAAACAGTCCGGAGATCGGACCAGACAACTCACCGGAGATCGGACCAGGCAACTCACCGGAGATCGGACCAGAAAACAGTCCGGAGATCGGACCAGACAACTCACAGGAGATCGGACCAGACAACTCACAGGAGATCGGACCAGACAACTCACCGGAGATCGGACCAGACATCACCGGAGATCGGACCACAGACATCACCGGAGATCGGATCAGACATCACCGGAGATCGGACCAGGCAACTCACCGGAGATCGGACCAGACAACTCACCTGAGATTTGACCAGCACATCACCGGAGATCGACCAGACATCATCGGAGATCGACCAGGCAACTCACTGGAGATCGGACCAGGCAACTCACCTGAGATCGGACCAGAAAACAGTCCGGAGATCGACCAGACATCACCGGAGATCGGACCAGACAACTCACCGGAGATCGGACCAGATCGGACCAGACAACTCACCGGAGATCGGACCAGGCAACTCACCGGAGATCGGACCAGGCAACTCACCTGAGATCGGACCAGAAAACAGTCCGGAGATCGGAACAGACAACTCACCGGAGATCGGACCAGACAACTCACCGGAGATCGGACCAGGCAACTCACCGGAGATCGGACCAGACAACTCACCGGAGATCGGACCAGGCAACTCACCGGAGATCGGACCAGGCAACTCACCTGAGATCGGACCAGAAAACAGTCCGGAGATCGGACCAGAAAACAGTCCGGAGATCGGACCAGACAACTCACCGGAGATCGGACCAGGCAACTCACCGGAGATCGGACCAGAAAACAGTCCGGAGATCGGACCAGACAACTCACAGGAGATCGGACCAGACAACTCACAGGAGATCGGATCAGACATCACCGGAGATCGGACCAGGCAACTCACCGGAGATCGGACCAGACAACTCACAGGAGATCGGACCAGACATCACCGGAGATCGGACCAGACATCACCGGAGATCGGACCAGGCAACTCACCGGAGATCGGACCAGGCAACTCACCTGAGATCGGACCAGAAAACAGTCCGGAGATCGGACCAGACATCACCGGAGATCGGACCAGACAACTCACCGGAGATCGGACCAGACAACTCACCGGAGATCGGACCAGGCAACTCACCGGAGATCGGACCAGGCAACTCACCGGAGATCGGACCAGGCAACTCACCGGAGATCGGACCAGGCAACTCACCTGAGATCGGACAGAAAACAGTCCGGAGATCGGACCAGAAAACAGTCCGGAGATCGGACCAGACAACTCACCGGAGATCGACCAGACAATCACAGGAGATCGGACCAGGGCAACTCACCGGAGATCGGACCAGGCAACTCACCGGAGATCGGACCAGGCAACTCACCGGAGATCGACCAGGCAACTCACCGGAGATCGGACCAGGCAACTCACCGGAGATCGGACCAGGCAACTCACCGGAGATCGGACCAGAACTCACCTGAGATCGGACCAGACAACTCACCGGAGATCGGACCAGGCAACTCACCGGAGATCGGACCAGGCAACTCACCTGAGATCGGACCAGAAAACAGTCCGGAGATCGGACCAGAAAACAGTCCGGAGATCGGACCAGACAACTCACCGGAGATCGGACCAGACAACTCACAGGAGATCGGACCAGACAACTCACCGGAGATCGGACCAGGCAACTCACCGGAGATCGGACCAGGCAACTCACCTGAGATCGGACCAGAAAACAGTCCGGAGATCGGACCAGACAACTCACCGGAGATCGGACCAGGCAACTCACCGGAGATCGGACCACGAAAACAGTCCGGAGATCGGACCAGACAACTCACCGGAGATCGGACCAGACAACTCACAGGAGATCGGACCGACAACCACCGGAGATCGGACCAGACAACTCACAGGAGATCGGACCAGACAACTCACCGGAGATCGGACCAGGCAACTCACCTGAGATCGGACCAGACAACTCACCGGAGATCGACCAGGCAACCCACCGAGATCGGACCAGGCAACTCACCTGAGATCGACCAGAAAACAGTCCGGAGATCGGACCGGAAACAGTCCGGAGATCGACCAGACAACCACCGGAGATCGGACCAGACAACTCACAGGAGATCGGACCAGGCAACTCACCGGAGATCGGACCAGGCAACTCACCGGAGATCGAACCAGGCAATCCTCACCGGAGATCGGACCAGGTAACTCACCTGAGATCGACCAGAAAACAGTCCGGAGATCGACCAGACAACTCACAGGAGATCGACCAGACATCACCGGAGATCGGACCAGACATCACCGGAGATCGGACCAGACAACTCACCGGAGATCGGACCAGACAACTCACCGGAGATCGGACCAGGCAACTCACCGGAGATCGGACCAGACATCACCGGAGATCGGACCAGACAACCCACCGGAGATCAGACCAGACAACTCACCTGAGATCGGACCAGAAAACAGTCCGGAGATCGGACCAGACAACTCACCGGAGATCGGACCAGACAACTCACAGGAGATCGGACCAGACAACTCACCGGAGATCGGACCAGACAACTCACCGGAGATCGGACCAGACAACTCACCGGAGATCGGACCAGGCAACTCACCGGAGATCGGACCAGGCAACTCACCGGAGATCGGACCAGACAACTCACCGGAGATCGGACCAGGCAACTCACCGGAGATCGGACCAGGCAACTCACCTGAGATCGGACCAGAAAACAGTCCGGAGATCGGACCAGACAACTCACCGGAGATCGACCAGACAAATTCACAGGAGATCGGACCAGACATCACCGGAGATCGGACCAGACATCACCGGAGATCGGACCAGGCAACTCACCGGAGATCGGACCAGGCAACTCACCGGAGATCGGACCAGACATCACCGGAGATCGGACCAGACATCACCGGAGATCGGACCAGACAACTCACCGGAGATCGGACCAGACAACTCACCTGAGATCGGACCAGAAAACAGTCCGGAGATCGGACCAGACAACTCACCGGAGATCGGACCAGACAACTCACAGGAGATCGGACCAGACATCACCGGAGATCGGACCAGACATCACCGGAGATCGGACCAGGCAACTCACCGGAGATCGGACCAGGCAACTCACCGGAGATCGGACCAGACATCACCGGAGATCGGACCAGACATCACCGGAGATCGGACCAGACAACTCACCGGAGATCGGACCAGACAACTCACAGGAGATCGGACCAGACAACTCACCGGAGATCGGACCAGACAACTCACAGGAGATCGGACCAGACAACTCACCGGAGATCGGACCAGACAACCCACCGGAGATCGGACCAGACAACTCACCGGAGATCGGACCAGGCAACTCACCGGAGATCGGACCAGACATCACCGGAGATCGGACCAGACAACTCACCGGAGATCGGACCAGACAACTCACCTGAGATCGGACCAGAAAACAGTCCGGAGATCGGACCAGACAACTCACCGGAGATCGGACCAGACAACTCACAGGAGATCGGACCAGACAACTCACCGGAGATCGGACCAGACAACTCACCGGAGATCGGACCAGGCAACTCACCGGAGATCGGACCAGGCAACTCACCTGAGATCGGACCAGACAACTCACCGGAGATCGGACCAGGCAACTCACCGGAGATCGGACCAGGCAACTCACCTGAGATCGGACCAGAAAACAGTCCGGAGATCGGACCAGACAACTCACCGGAGATCGGACCAGACAACTCACAGGAGATCGGACCAGACATCACCGGAGATCGGACCAGACATCACCGGAGATCGGACCAGGCAACTCACCGGAGATCGGACCAGGCAACTCACCGAGATCGGACCAGACATCACCGGAGATCGGACCAGACAACTCACCGGAGATCGGACCAGACAACTTACAGGAGATCGGACCAGATGAAACTCCACCGGAGATCGGACCAGACAACTCACAGGAGATCGGACCAGACAACTCACCGGAGATCGGACCAGACAACCCACCGGAGATCGGACCAGACAACCCACCGGAGATCGGACCAGGCAACTCACCGAGATCGGACCAGGCAACTCACCTGAGAGATCGGACCAGACAACTCACCGGAGATCGGACCAGGCAACTCTCACCGGAGATCGGACCAGGCAACTCACCTGAGATCGGACCAGAAAACAGTCCGGAGATCGGACCAGACAACTCACCGGAGATCGGACCAGACAACTCACAGGAGATCGGACCAGGCAACTCACCGGAGATCGGACCAGGCAACTCACCGGAGATCGGACCAGGCAACTCACCGGAGATCGACCAGGCAACTCACCGGAGATCGGACCAGGCAACTCACTGAGATCGACCAGAAAACAGTCCGGAGATCGGACCAGACAACTCACCGGAGATCGGACTGGTGACAACTCACAGGAGATCGGACCAGACATCACCGGAGATCGGACCAGACATCACCGGAGATCGACCAGACATCACCTGAGATCGGACCAGAAAACAGTCCGGAGATCGGACCAGACATCACCGGAGATCGGACCAGGCAACTCACCGGAGATCGGACCAGGCAACTCACCGGAGATCGGACCAGAAAACAGTCCGGAGATCGGACCAGACATCACCGGAGATCGGACCAGACAACTCACCGGAGATCGGACCAGGCAACTCACCGGAGATCGGACCAGAAAACAGTCCGGAGATCGGACCAGACATCACCGGAGATCGGACCAGACAACTCACCGGAGATCGGACCAGACAACTCACAGGAGATCGGACCAGGCAACTCACCGGAGATCGGACCAGACAACTCACAGGAGATCGGACCAGACAACTCACCGGAGATCGGACCAGGCAACTCACCGGAGATCGGACCAGGCAACTCACCTGAGATCGGACCAGAAAACAGTCCGGAGATCGGACCAGGCAACTCACCGGAGATCGGACCAGACATCACCGGAGATCGGACCAGACATCACCGGAGATCGGACCAGACAACTCACCGGAGATCGGACCAGACATCACCTGAGATCGGACCAGAAAACAGTCCGGAGATCGGACCAGACATCACCGGAGATCGGACCAGGCAACTCACCGGAGATCGGACCAGACATCACCGGAGATCGGACCAGGCAAATCACCGGAGATCGGACCAGGCAACTCACCGGAGATCGGACCAGGCAACTCACCGGAGATCGGACCAGGCAACTCACCGGAGATCGGACCAGACATCACCGGAGATCGGACCAGGCAACTCACCGGAGATCGGACCCTGGACCTTTCGTTAGACGTCCACGAGATCTACCCCACTGCAATCCCGCCCCTAAATACAAAAAAAAGTAAAAGTGAACTCTTTAATTCACCCAGTTAACGCCAAGGCAGTTTCATTCACTTCCTCAGTTTAGTTCGACTATAAAATTCATTCTGTTCTTATCAGCAGGTCACAAGATCAAAGAACAGGCAACCTTGAAATGTTTAGTATTTAGCTACACACAGTTTTGTCACAGACTGATATCAGAAATACATTATTACATATTACACTAACATTTTGATTACCCAATAGCTTATATTCAACATGAGTCTCGCAGCTTACAAATGCATATTATTTTTTAAAGCTTGATTGTTTAGTATTAGGCCTACTTGAAAATAAATACCATCATCATCATTTTATCCACATGTTAGTTACATAAACTATAACCAGCCCGTAGCGTGAAAATTTTACATCATGGGCCAGGCAATAGCAGGGGGGGGGCAGGAAATAATTTTACTAATTAGAGCAAACAAGCAGAGGGGGCATACAAAACGCAGGGGGGGGGGCGGCCCGTTGGCCCCACCGCACGCTACGGGCCTGGCTATAACCACCATGTTGTATATTATTAGAAATGATTGACTTAATAGAACTAGATGTAAACATCGCATTAAAAATATTCCATAATAATTGATAGTGATAATAAAATAACACAAGTAATAATGATATTCTCCCAACTTACCCCCTCCCCTTGTGTTTATTATTAAGGTGGGGATTTGTAGGGCTCTGTTTTAGTTGTGACCATGAAACCAAAGGCGAGATGGAAGCAGGGACAACATCTTCGAAAAAAAAAAGGGGGGGGGAGAGGAGGATTTGGGGGTTGGGGGTATTTTACTGACATCTAGGAAAAAAAAATATATACACATTTTTTATGACAACAATCGGCAGCCATTATTAAAAAAAAAAAAACATGAAGTGTTAATGAGAGTAAGGTATGCCTGATAGACATTGAAGACAATGAAATGCAATTATCAAACCCGGCAAACATCAATGTCACGGAACTTCAGACATTAATTTTAGTTAACACTGAATGACATGAAGAACGTTGAAATCTTTAAAAAAATACGTGACACAATTCAAAATAGTTGGCAAATGATTCTATACCCTGCATTAAACAATTTCAGTAATGAATGTATTGAAGCTAATGAAATCGGAAACATTTAATTAGTCACACACTGATGTTACGGGTCACACTGATGTTATGGTCACACTGATATTATGGTCACACTGATATCATGGTCACACTGATGTCATGGTCACACTGATGTAACGGTCACACTGATGTAACGGTCACACTGATGTAACGGTTACACTTATGTAACGGTCACACTGATGTAACGGTCACACTGATGTAACGGTCACACTGATATTATGGTCACATTGATGTAATGGTCACACTGATGTAACGGTCACACTGATATCATGGTCACACTGATATAACGGTCACACTGACATTATGGTCAAACTGATGTAACGGTCACACTGACAATATGGTCACACTAATGTTATGGCCGCACTGATATTATGGTCACACTGACATTATGGTCACACTGATGTAACGGTCACACTAATGTTACGCACTATAAAAAAAACCCGTGGTCCAGCACGTGTAAAACTCCCACAACTGAAATTCCACTCGTTACAGTCGCAAACTTAATATCATATCAACTGAAGGTGTGATAATTAGCAGCGATAGCATCTACCGTTTTATTATTTGAATCTTTTTTTATCTTTTCGGACAGTAATACTGTAGACCACCGCTATGTTGTTTAGTGTTTTAACGGTAATAGTGTTTATCTGGTACTGAACGGTCTTTTTTTCACAAGGTGTTAAACCAGGTCCTGGTATAAATAAAGATAAAGTTGTCTCTGTGTAGAGAGAGTGTGTGTGTGTGTGTGTGTTTATTTGAGCGTAAGTAAGTGTGTGACTGTCCGATGACACACACATTCGTTAAAATAAAGAAATATACGAATCACATTTTTTATAAAACACTCCAACCATTCTTTAAAAAAAATGATAAGATGCACATTGCACAAAAAATGTAATATCATATATAATAATACTCATTTCCAGTGTGCGTTAAATCGAAAGTAAAGAATGAATACAACAGTATTCCAGTTTAAAATACAACCATGAAAAAAATCGGATCTGCCCGAAACCGAAAAAAATAACCTAGCCTACCGATCAAGCATAAGGGGATATAACTCTATGCAAAGGTTTTGCAGGGTACAGCTAGTCATATATAATAATACTCATTTCCAGTGTGCGTTAAATCGAAAGTAAAGAATTAATACAACAGTATTCCAGTTTAAAATACAATCATGAAAAAAAAATCGGATCTGCCCGAAACCAACAAATAAAATAACCTCGCCTGCCGATCAAGCCTAAGGGGATATAACTCTATGCAAATGTTTTGCAGGGTACAGCTAGTAAATAAATAAAAACAAGGTTGAAATTTTTTTTCGTATTGACAGTAGAGGGGGGCCATTCCATGTCAACTCAACCAGTATTTTGACAATTGTTCACCTGACCCTCTCAGATCTTCCTGAAATTTTCAGGGCTTGTTGCGGGTATAAAGTTGAGTGATTCCTGAAAATTTCAGGCCATTTGGTCAAAAACTTTCCGAGATATGATTTTTTAAAGTTTTAAGGGTAGTAGCGAGTTCGCGTGACATTTACATTTGCGCGATATTTGAACACCACTTGTTGAGTTGACCCAGTAACTTTATATTATCTTGATCTTATTTTAACTCACATGATTTCTCTATCAGAATGAGATTTTTAAATTTTATTATGATTATTGAACGATCCAAAAAAAAACCTCTGTAATTGTATCGCAATGTTCTGTCTACATCACCACAACACCTTTGGCATTGATAGGTATAACAGGGGGCCGTTCTTAAGCATAGGTAAACTATGCAAGCGCCCGGGGCTCCCAACAGGCAAAGTCCCCCCCCCCCCACTGCCGCCACAGTACAGCTTTGTATCATCGTAACTGATTACCAATTACTACGCATTAGTGCAGACAGACTATCAGTATGTGTTTTCAAAAGGGGCATCACATCACAGACAACTGCATTTTCGCAGGGCCCTCAAAAAGAACCTCACAAAAATTCAGCCTTAAGAGACTTAAGAACGTCCCTGGTCGTAACACATGACGTCAATGAGCCCTTACAGAGTCAAATGTATAGGTATAATTACAAAATGGCGGCCATTTGGCAGTGGGGTCCCTAGGCTGTTGTCAAGTGTGCCTATCCACGGCCCTGGTTGCAACAAGTTGAGTAGAAACTATCGGTGTAATACTTGTTAGAGTTTTTTTCATCAAGGTTTTTTTTTTGGTAAGTTTCGGCCTATCAAAGTTAATTTTCTAATTTGTCTAAATTGTACATCTTCTGAAACGTTTCATTGTAATGTCTTCATAGACTGATAGACACATCAAACTTATAACGATATCAGTGACAGTTACTGACAGTAAGAAATCAGATACACCGGAAGAGAAACAGTGAAGAGAAATGAAACATGAAAATATGACGAGATGACTTCATTATATTTTCGGGCTCAAAATAAATAATTATTGCAAATATTTGCTTTTTTTAAAATATGCTTTAAATTTGTTTCACTTATTGTGTGTGCACCTTGTAACTCACTTAAGGACATGTTCTAAATTGGGGGAGGGGGGGAATGACTAGAAGCAAGCATATGTTTTAAAGGAGGATCGTATATCTTGATGGTATGTCATCTTGTACAATGGCGGACTGAGCCTGGTAGATATTGGTAGCCACTGAGCCAGTATGCCATAGGGGGATAACGCAAAGATCTTTGGGTTTGGGGGGGGAGGGTTAAACACACTTGAAACAGCAAACACACTTGCCTTTGAGCGAGTTGACTTAATGCCCACTGAAAAAACTGCACTTAACAAACCAGAGCCGAACCTAGGGATTTTGGGGCCCGGGGGCTTTGCCTCTTTGGGGGGCCCTGCATTTTGGCATTCGACACCATGACATAAGATAATGCAATTAATATTAAATGTAAAAAAAAATTTTTGGGGCCCCCCCTCAAGCTTGGACCCCCCCTCTCTCCCACCCTAGGTACGCCTCTGTAACAAACCAACATCGCCCACCTCTCATAACGGAGTTAAATGGCTTCGAAGGGTTTTGAGCTCACTGCTGGCATCGCTCCTATCATATAGTGCCCCCAAATGTTACAGCAAATATCGTCAGTTTAACAACAAAAGTTTCAATGCCAATAATTCAATTGCCTATATAGAGTTTCGATGATCGTTTTCTACTAAAGGACAGTTTTTTTAAAAGTTACAATGAACTTTTGGTAAGTGTACGTGCATATCAAAAATACCTACTCAACAGAATGAGTTCATCTGGATGAGTATATCTGACAATCCAGCTCAATGTTGGTCGGTCTGTCTGACATAACTATTTACTTACCTATTGAGTAACACAACCGCTACTTCAACATCGTCTGATCCAGCAACATGGATTGATTTGTTAGTTTCATTACGTCGTTTCCTATTTTCAATGTTACGAACCATAATTTAAGGTCTTTGTTAAATATGTGATTCCGTCAAACGAAAGAAAATCACTCACGGCGGAGAATCTGTCGATTGGTTAACTCTACACGTATCGATACTTCGTTATTAAACAGTAGACTTTATATCAGACTTTAGTCCAACATCAGTCCTCTTTGTAAGATACATTAACTGGAATGCACTAACCAACAGATCATTAGTGGCAACAATCTCCAACACACTAATGACTTCAAACAACATGCATAGAATGAGAGAACGATTCAGCCAATAGGAAGTTGAATGACATATAAGGGAATGTTATAGTTTAATTAACCAAATAGGAACACACACACAAAACAAGAACAACCGACAACTAGAAATGACTGCTGTGGTGGCATCTTTATGTTTGCTACTAATTCGGTCGGTCATTGTCAAGTTATCGACACCTCCGTCATAGCAACAGTGCAGTTTGTTATGATAATGTTTTTTTTTCTTATGTTATGTTATGATTGATTGTAAACGGAGTCAGATGTGAAGGGGGGGGGGGTGATTGTACTGCTACATGAGTTACACTAAACAAACAGACTTATTTGCACTGTAAGTAGACCTACACATAACAAACAGACTTAATTGCACTGTAAGTAGACCTACACATAACAAACAGACTTAATTGCACTGTAAGTAGACCTACACATAACAAACAGACTTAATTGCACTGTAAGTAGACCTACACATAACAAACAGACTTAATTGCACTGTAAGTAGACCTACACATAACAAACAGACTTATTTGCACTGTAAGTAGACCTACACATAACAAACAGACTTAATTGCACTGTAAGTAGACCTACACATAACAAACAGACTTAATTGCACTGTAAGTAGACATACACATAACAAACAGACTTAATTGCACTGTAAGTAGACCTATACATAACAAACAGACTTAATTGCACTGTAAGTAGACCTACACAAAAACAAAACATGGCCATGATATGGGGAGGGGTTTAATAGGACTTTGGATGGAGTGAGGAGAGGGGTGAGGGGGTCCAATATGGGGAGGGGGTTAAATAGGGCTTTGGATGGAGTGAGGAGAGGGGTGAGGGGTCCAATATGGGGAGGGGATTTAATAGGGCTTTGGATGGAGTGAGGAGAGGGGTGAGGGGTCCAATATGGGGAGGGGGTTAATAGGGCTTCGCATGGAGTTATGAGAGGGATGAGGGGTCCAATTTGGGTTTGGGGTTTAATAGGACTTTGGATGGAGTGAGGAGAGGGGTGAGGGGTCCAATATGGGTTTGGGGTTTAATAGGACTTTGGATGGAGTGAGGAGAGGGGTGAGTCCAATATGGGGAGGGGTTTAATAGGGCTTCGCATGGAGTTATGAGAGGGATGAGAGGTCCAATTTGGGTTTGGGGTTTAATAGGACTTTGGATGGAGTGAGGAAAAGGGGGGGGGTCCAATATGGGGAGGGGTTTAATAGGGCTTTGGATGGAGTGAGGAAGGGGGGGGTGAGTGGTCCAAAAGACCATCGCAGACAAAGACATAATAGTGAGTGAACGTAGTAAAACGCTACGTTTTCAACAGTGGGTTATTAGAACACGCTTGACAGCGTACATAGCAGTTCTTATGAAAGGCGAACCTCCTCCATACCACCATCTGCCCCAGTATGGCTTCCAATGAAATGTTACAACATAGGCCCGAACCAGTACATCTGGCTTAATTTCCCCCCCCCCCCTTCCCAAATATCTATAATGCTCTTCCCAGAGCCCCCCCCGGTACCCTCCCCCTCCACTCCCCAAAAAAAAACAACCTAGGAACGGTTGTGTTTAACAGGTTCCTCCACGGCTTCTGATTCTGGTTTAACAGGTGCCGGTCTGTGGATCAAATTGTACTTGGGCCGTCCAAGAAACATTAAATTATTTCCATTTTTTTTTACTGTGGTGTATTTCTCTCTCGGGATTGTGCGAATTTCCATGGACGAGAGGTTAACAGGGTGCTGAGCGGCTGTGAGCAGCATTGTAAATCAAAACAAATCTAAAATATAAATAATCAACGTAGCTCTCCCCCCCACCCCCGCCCTAACCAGCGGGCCGCGGTGAAAGTATTGAGCGTCACCGCGGCGAGAAAAAGGTTGGGGACCACTGGTTTATAAGGTCTAAGAGATTTCATCTCAACCTTACAGGGACACACTTCACACACTACTTTGTCAACTACAGGCTAGATTGGGCTTTTAAATTTTGAAAAAAAAGGGGCTGGATAAATATAAAATGGATGGAGTGTCTATCTAATAATATAAAAGCGATTTGAGTTGTGCCTTAAATTGAAAGTAAAGAATTAATACAGCAGTATTCCAGTTTAAAATACAATCATGAAAAAAATCGGATCTGCCCAAAACCAAAAATAACCTAACCTACCGATCAAACCTAAGGGGATATAACTCTATGCAAAGGTTTTGCAGGGTACAACTAGTAAGTAATAATATAAATTGAAGGCAAACGTCATTGATGTGGATGAGCAGAGTTTAGGCTAGATCAAGCAGTCTGACGGGCCCGATCAAACAGCCTGACGGGCCCGATCAAACAGCCTGACGGGCCCGATCAAACAGTCTGACGGTCCAGATCAAACAGCCCTACGGGCCAGATCAAACAACCTGACGGGCCCGATCAAACAGCATGACGGGCCAGATTAAACAGCCTGACGGACCAGATCAAACAGTCTGACGGGCCTGATCAAACAGAATGACGGGCAAGATCAAACAGTCTGACTGGCCAGATCAAACAGAATGACTGGCCAGATCAAACAAAATGACGGGCCAGATCAAACAGAATGACTGGCCAGATCAAACAGTCTGACTGGCCAGATCAAACAGAATGACGGGCCAGATCAAACAGTCTGACTGGCCAGATCAAACAACATGACGGGCCAGATCAAACAGTCTGACGGGCCAGATCAAACAGCCTGACTGGCCAGATCAAACAGCCTGACGGGCCAGATCAAACAGCCTGACAGGCCAGATCAATCAGCATGCCGGGCCGAAATAAAAAGCCTGTCGGATCGAAATAAAAAGTCTGCCGGCCGAAATAAAAAGCCTGACTGGCCGTATTTTACCCGCATAGTTTCCCCATGTCTGTTCTACACCCTGAAACACACGATATTGACATTTCTTTACACCCACATTTTAGCTAAATTACAATCACTCTCTCTTGCCATTTTTGCCATCAATGAATCTACATAATTTCATAAAATTTAACGCCAATCAATGAACTGACCTCTTAGTGGAGACAGAGGCTCCGGATGTCCACTTTATGTCCTCACGCGACTGACCTAACAGCGGTGTCCTCTCGTCTGCTGTTTCTGTCATTTTTTTAAAAGGTGTCCTTTGCCTAGCTGAAATAAACATTTAAATTAGGTTTACCCTAACCACTAAAGTGCGATAAGCAACGGTGAACAATAAAGACACACAAAGAGTTATTGATCTTACTAGTGCTTACCGTGGTTAATTCATGAACTATTAGTCTCAGCATTTTAACTACCGCGAGAACACCTAAAGTGGCACAGAAAAGATGCATGCAGAGCAGTTCTTATAGATAGGCAGACATATGGCCCAAAACAGCGAAATGGGCCCCCAGCAAGTATTCATTTCTAAAAGATCTAATTGCCTAAGGGCTATTAAAATATTACCTCCCCCCCCTCCATTAAGGGCGTTAAGTAAAAGTGGACGGTCCCATATCCCCACCCCCCACCCCCATATCTCATAGACATAAGTACCTAAGAAAGCCTCTGAATATATACAGACTATCCAATTTTCCCTTCAGACTCATTTTTTCATAAAAAAAAAAACTGAACGAGTTATCAGAATATGTCTGTGGCTACATTGCAATATGTTTGAGCAAATATTCCCTTACTAGTTGAAAAGCCTGCTGAAGCTGGCTGCTACCTGCGATATAATAGGAAATCCTTGGTGTGTTTAGATTTCCAGTTTTGGAATTTCCCCAGACTATTTTTAGCCGAGCAAGCGGAAGGGATACACACGGTCTACCGGTCTACTGCGTTAGACGATTATGTATTAGATACAGCTTATTGGGAGAGAGGGGAATCAGATGACGTGGAATTGACCTGCTTTTGTAGTCAAGACATTCTATGGGAAACTGTGTTGTTAGCACAGTAGCCAGCAGCCTTGAACTTTCCCAACAGATGTCTAGTGTCCAATTTCTAAGTTAGATGGACTTGGGGGGGGGGGGAAGGGGTTAAAGTTCGGAACAAATAAAAGTGCCGCAACTTACCCACCCGCTCTCCGGATGGGGAAAAAAGGGGGGGGGGAGGGGGCTCGAAACCTGTTTACAGTCTAAACGTTTTACCCTACTGCCATCCCATCCAACACCTATGTATGTTGACATAAACAAAAATGTTCGATGTTCGATGATAACATTAAGAGTTATATATCATGTTTACAATATCAAAGTTTATTATTGCACTTGAACTTGATACAAAGAAAGAAAGAAAGCATGAGTTCATTTCTGTTCATCCATCAGAGATTAGGGGAAAAAAAAACAACAAACATTTTATCTGGCCATTCCTCTGTTGTTTAATTAATAATTAAAAGTAACCGACAATGACTAGCAAAACTGTAACATCGATTTATTTATACATCTATAAATAAAAAAAAATTATATAACTAATTGTTCAAAATAAAACAAAACATATTAAAAAAAAACAAAACAAAAAAAACTGAAACAAAAATTAAAAAAAAAAACAAAACAAGTAGATTACTCATTATGTATAAAATGAAAAACAGTTACAACAACAGAGCAGCTTACTTACCCAGTGGAAACAAAAGGTAAACAAAAGTCTTTGTATTGATTAGTGCCACACTCTTAAAACCTCCGACGTCATGCGAACTTATTCAGTACAGATATGGCAGACTCAACTGGAGCGAAAAGAGAAAGAGAAAATCAATTGAACGTCTTGATACGCAATGTGCTGTACATTAGACGTATCTAGCGTGTTTTTCCTATTATGTGTTGAATGATAAAAAACGATATTTCTCTCACGATATCTATCTGTTTCTTATCTTCTGAAGGTGAAACTATTTCGTACAAATATCGGCAACACCCGAGTTCAATTACATCAGGGTATTTTTGTTTAAGCTGAACCGGAAGGTAAACAATCGTCACATGGCTAACAAATATAACGTAGAAATATGCCGACTCTTCTATAAACGCATTATTTCAGGTATAGTTTAAATCGTAGTGAAACTATATAGCGAAAAACTTAGAACAATAGTTATTAAATCAGTGGAAAACAAATCACATGATGATACAATAATTAAACCATACGATATCATTCGCTGTGCATAATAATATACATTCCACAATGTTCCGAACTGCAAGACTTACAAGATCAAATCGGGTTCAAGCTGTACCTGTTATTTTATAAAAATGCTGAACAGACTCTTCAGCTACGGATCAATTCACAAACCACTTGTTGTATACATGTGTGACGGCGGGGGATTTATATCCTTTAAATACGCAGTTTATGTATTTCAAGAAGTTTTGAGAAGCCTACCTGCACACACACACAAATCTACACTGCAATGATTGGTCCATGCACATTATTTAGTTCACCTGTCCCCATTTATATATCACTTCAAAATACAGTGATTCTCACATTCTAATGTTAGTGCAGTGTTAAGATTTTGGCGACACTTCGCCTTTTATTAGAACCATAAATTCATCATGATAAATACATTGCACCCGATGCAGATTCCCTCCTCAATGGAAAAGAGACCAAAACTAAAGTCCAATGTAACGTATGGAGGGAGGCTAGTTTTAAAACAAAAAAACGTGTTCATTCAGGCTCAGATGCTCTATAGATTTACGAGGCACAGATTCAGAAATTATATAACAACAGGGCCGGCGTTAACGAACTGCGGGGACCAATATATGGGATGCTTGCGAGGCCCCTCTTCTAATTTTTATTTACAATTACAGCTATTACTATATATTAGATCATGTAAATTGCGGGGCCCCTGCCAGTCGCGGGACCCAATTTGGAGCAATCGGTCAACTCGGCTTAAGGCCTGACCTGCAATATAT
Source organism: Bulinus truncatus (assembly GCA_021962125.1). Lineage (NCBI taxonomy): Eukaryota > Metazoa > Mollusca > Gastropoda > Planorbidae > Bulinus > Bulinus truncatus. The sequence continues at coordinate 4,829,668 of JAGDYQ010000024.1, forward strand.
ATATATATATATATATATATATATATATATATATATATATATATATACACGGAGTGCGATTATTGTGGTTAAAGAGCAATTTTTCTAGCATGTAATATTCTTTTTCCGACTCTGTGTCAGTTTTTATCATTTTGTGTTGGTTGCGTTGCTAGCCAACCGAAATGACGTTGTTAACATATAGTAAAAAAACTAGAGATGTTTCTCTGGCCATGACAAGTCTCTTCAAAAGTAACGCCATTTTACTGTGATAATTTTATTATCTCATGCAGAAACGAACAAAGTTTGTACATTTTTTATTTTTAAAATATGGTGTATGTAATTTTTTTATTTAGACAACGTAAAGTGTTTACATTTTTTGATAACATCCCCGCTAATCAATGGAACATCTCCGCTAATCAATGGAACATCCCCGCTAATCAATGGAACATCCCCGCTAATCAATGGAACATCCCCGCTAACCAATGGGAACATCCCCGCTAATCAATGGAACATCCCCGCTAATCAATGGAACATCCCCGCTAATCAATGGAACATCCCCGCTAATCAATGGAACATCCCCGCTAATCAATGGGAACATCCCCGCTAATCAATGGAACATCCCCGCTAATCAATGGAACATCCCCGCTAATCAATGGAACATCCCCGCTAATCAATGGGAACATCCCCGCTAATCAATGGGAACATCCCCGCTAATCAATGGAACATCCCCGCTAATCAATGGAACATCCCCGCTAATCAATGGAACATCCCCGCTAATCAATGGGAACATCCCCGCTAATCAATGGAACATCCCCGCTAATCAATGGAACACTGAAAAAAAAATACAGATGGGCGTTTAGGGAAAAGTATCAGGGCCGCCGAGAGAAGGGGGCAACCCGAACATATATTAGGAGCCCCAAGCTTGGGGTGGAGGTGGGGAAGGGTGGGGGGTGTGGGGAGAAGGGTGTTGGTTTTGAATGAAAAAAAAATTAAAATGTAGGTAAATGGGGGGCATCGTTTGTCCGGAGAGGAGGGGGGGCGGGGCTGGCGGGGCATAATTGAATCTGCCAACATACTTTTTTTTTTGTAAATATCACATCAGGGTGATGCAATGAGCACAGTGCAGCACGTACCGGCGAAATCAGGGTCTGAAGCTGCAGCTCAAAAGTCCAAATGTTTTTCTTTGGCACTGGGCGCATGCATGCACTTTTGACACTCAACCAAATATGTCTTTTTTTTTTTATATACAAATAAACATTCCTGGACCTATTTCGGGAATGGACTAAGTAGTGATACATCCATAGCACTCTCCCCCCCCCCACACACACACCACCCCGCCTCCAATGCAGAGCCGCCTTTAGGCAATAAGCAAGTCAAACCTACGTTTGACGATCCCATCTCCAAAGAAAAAAAAAAGAACGATAATAGCACATTCCCATTGACGAGGAAAGTTTTGGGGTGCTGTAGAAAACAAAATAAATTGCCTTGAGTAAAAAAAAAACGGTTTGGTTCTTAAAAAAGTGATGTCACTGTATTTTATTTAAAAAAATGTATCAATAAATTTGCTCGCGTCCAAAAAATACACTCACATTATGCATGTATATAATTGTAATATTACAATAGTATAACGTCAACTTACATCAAATAGTATCACAGTAAAAGGTTCTTTTAATACCCCAATGCCACAAAACTCGGCCAAGTGTACCAGCGACACATTCGTTGTTGTTTCAACACCCCCCCCCTCCTTCAGACTAGTGACAACATTACTTAGTGTGTCAAAACATGTAACTTGACACACGCCCACACACACACACACACCAACCCAAGACCCGTCCCACAACTGCCAGCTAACCACCGGTCAATGTTACACTTACTACACATTTGTTAACATCCACCTAGCTCGTCTACTCGCCAGGTCGTCGGCATCCCCCCCTTCCCCCTCCCCCTCACCACTTCCTTGTTTTCAATCGCAATTTTAAAAAAGAGAAATAAATATTTATTAAAAAGTCTTTTCAAGTGTGAACGACATGGAAAAAAAAAAAACTAGGTCAGATCTTGCGTAAAGTTATTTTTAGACCATTGAAGATTTTTTTTTCCGATGGCAAAGGTCGGAAAAGTGAGTGTTGTTGAATATATTTTAACACAGGGGGTGGGAGGGACGGGGGAAGAGGGGGTGTGCTTTAATGCTTTTCACATTTTAAACATGTTTACCTTGCAACGGTCACTATTTCCTCTGATAAAAAAAATATTAAGTACATATGCTGTGAATATGCACACATATTTATGTTCAATATTAGCCAAATGCTAAACAATTTGTTTAGTTTAATCTTCCTATTGATGTAAAGTTATCTTTTTGTTTTAGAGTGAAAAAAAACAACAACCCAACAGACACACGCGTCAACATAAACTAGGTTATGGAGGCAGGTCACGTAATTTGTACAATGATGGGCCTTCGTCAATGTAAATGACATATGTACTGTCGACATGTAAAATGACATCTTCACAGTGATGTACTGTCGACATGTAAAATGATATCTTCACAGCGATGTACTGTCGTCATGTAAAATGATATCTTCACAGCGATGTACTGTCGTCATGTAAAATGACATCTTCACAGCGATATACTGTCGACATGTAAAATGACATCTCCACAGCGATGTACTGTCGTCATGTAAAATGACATCTCCACAGCGATGTACTGTCGTCATGTAAAATGACATCATCACAGCGATGTACTGTCGTCATGTAAAATGACATCTTCACAGCGATGTACTGTCGTCATGTAAAATGTCACCTCCACAGTGTTTGGATGTCGCGATGTAAGAAGCCATCTACACAGTCCAGCAAGACCTTTATTTGAGGCTTTGAGGTAAATGCAGTTATATTTATCACTTCTGTTCCATCCTTTATTCTAGTTAATCTGTTGCAATCTTTCTTCAAGCATTTGAGTTTGGTGTTTAAACTAGGGATGTGACGGAGCTGATGAAAATCCGCATCCGTCGGATTCGGATTTGGCAAATATAAATCCGTCGGATTCGAATGCGGATTCGGATTTGGGTCAACACTTGGCTAAAAGGAAGTATACCAAGGTGTCAGTCCCCCCCCCCCCCCCCCCCATGAAAACGAGGATTTTAGCATTTCTTTTGTATGAACAGCAAAATAAACTACTAAAAAGCACAGATAGCCACATTAGTAACGAATCATCAGTACAAGATATCTTTGCATTCTCTTTAATTCTAATTCTTATTTCTTATTTAACTTTTATGGGGGTGAAACAACTGTCGCTCCCCTCCCTTAATTGGCGCTAGCATCAGGACGGTGGTCAAGAGACCAGTCACGTGACCTAGTTTGAGGGGGGGCGGGGATCTACTTCGGTCTCTGATATAAGCTAGTGACCAGAGTGAAAGGGCATTAGATTTCTAGATAGAGTCGAGAGTGGACACAAGTAGATTATCAGTTGATATTGATGTTATTGTAAGTAGTGAAATTGGTGTTGGGCCATATTGCATGTGATGTACCTTGTGTTTATAATAAATATTACCATATACACGGAATCCAAGTGCCTCGGTTATAAATACTACTGTACGGAGTTTGAAAGCGTCTGTATTTAGACTATCTATAATAGAAAGAATGGCTAAAGAGTGAAAGAATCCTAGGCAGAAAAGATACTAAATACACAGTAGAAGTGGCACTTAATCCAGCACGCAACAATATATATATATATATATATATATATATATATATATATATATATATATGTGTGTGTGTGTGTGTGTGTGTGAGAGAGAGAGTGTGTGTGTATAATATACATAAATCTATATATAATTCCAAATCTTTCAAATCATTTCAAACGTCATTCCAAATTATTCCAAATCATTCCAATTGTAATTCCAATTCATACCAAACCATCCCAAATCATTCAGAATGGCATTCCAAATCATTTCAAATGCCATTTCAAATCATTTCAAACGTCATTCTAACTCGTTTAAAATCCTTCCAAACGTCATTCCAAGGTCATTCCAAATCATTCCAAATCTCATTTTAACTCATTCCAAAAGTCATTCTTCCAACTCATTCCAAAATATTCCCAATGTCATTCCAACTCACTCCAATTGGTCGCACATAACCAGCTTTTCGCCATTCCAATCCACACATCCACTCCGCCATTCCAATCCGCATATCCATTCCGAGGTTTAGAAAGATCGGATGAAAACAGTGTTTGGCGTGAGGGGTGTATCTAAAATACGTTCATGACCAAACACGACGTTTAATCTATGGACATTTGAGTAACGGTCCAAGAGTTTAGTTTTATCTGTTTTCTTTATTTCGAGTTTTCGAAAGTCTCTAGGTTTTTAAATTTTAGTTACGATTTCTACGGCCGTGTTTGATCTGAAAACGGTAATTTTTCAAATTTGAATCCGACGGATTTTTTTTTAAATCCGTCGGATTCGAATTTGCTCAAAAAACGTCGAAGTTCGAATGTTGTCGGATTCGAATTCGAACTTCGTCACATCCCTAGTTTAAACAAATACAACTTACAACGTGTTTTTAAAAACTTAAATCAACCAACTTCTTAATGTCTTGTTTCTTTCTATGTAAAGCTCGCGCACTGATAAAAAAATTATTATATTTAAATATTTTGTTCTAGTCTCTTGTTAATCGAATATTACGGATTTACTGTGAAGCCATGTAAAGCAGAGTTAACTTATGTCTGATAGGTCTACAAGTACCGCTGGCGCAAATAGTATTGAAAAAGAATTTAACAAAATGTAATGAAGAACGTAACAAGTGAAACGAAAAAATTCATCAAAATAATTATGTTACCTTTAAATAAGATAAAACAAAATTAAGTGTAAAATACAATCATATGTGAAACAATTCTTTTTGAATTAGAAATTCACCGTAACTACCATACTTAATTGTTTATTTTATCAATCATTTGTAGTTTCGCTTAGTTAATATATATACATAAAACTAATCAGGCGTTAATATAGGTATGACGAGCATTCAACACATAGTTGTGGTCAACTTGTAGGACTGGTGTAGAGCGCTCTACTGTCGACCTGAGACTGTTCGATCCTCGGTGAGGTTCTGGTAAAACTTGGCCAAAGTGCCCCAAATCTCACCCATCTTTAAATGAGTACCTGACTGGTTCCAGAAACGGCCCTCTATGGCTAAGAAAACTTTACACTTTCAACTTAGAGTTGGACGATGTAACCAAATGAGATTTCTAAATAAAGGGACACTACTCAGCCTATTTATTACTTAATGGATTATCCTTAATTAATTTTCTTTGTAACTAAACAAAGAAATCCAAGTAGAGTACGACTCACAACGTAAAAAAAAATTAAACCTTTGCAATTAAAACAATTGAGCTAAAATACTTATTATATTAAATACTTTTAAGTAAATCAGTAACGCGATGTTAGAGTAAGATTTGCAGTAAGTCTTATGTTGATGTTAGACGAACATAGACACAGTTATCGTACCTGATTAAAAAAAAAGTATGTCAGCCTTGCATCAAAGATATTATTAGAATATTAAAGATAAACCAGAAACCCAAAAAAAAAAAAAACATATTTTGAATATCCTTAAAGATTTGTACTTGATGACACTTTAGCGAAACATAAAGTTAAAAAAAAATTGATTTAATACTGAAGTCAATTACTCTCAACATATTCAGGCAATAACAACAATAAATAAAAAAAGAAGTGAAAGATTCTGGAAAACCAGATTGAACTAAGTTCAGCATAACTTGGTGTGTATTAAAAAAAAATAGATGTACTAAGAACGGTCCAATTTATTACAACACATGTTGAGATTCAGTTAAGACCCGGGACAATTTTTAAAAACATAATGGGCCCCGGAGCACATGTTTTTTTTGTTGTTGTGTGGGGGCCCTTAACATCCATTTCCAGTGGGGTTTTTTGTGCCGGTACGCAGAGGTACGGCGTACCGGCACCTTTTTCAGTTTGGGGAAAAAAAATTATTATTTTTCTTGTATTTTAAGAGGATTTAAGTTAGTTGATTATAAAATAAAATTGTTTTAGACATTTTGTATCTTTGCAGTTGTGATTTAGCTTTTTCATCGAGGTGCCAACTGGTAGTTGAAAGTTAGGCAATCCATCACTGAGTAGTGGCAACTATTTTTGTACAAAAAAATCACTGTCCATTACTAAAGAAAAAAGTTAAAACAAAATTAATCGACGTATGGGGGTCTCTTCTCCTGAGGCTCTTAGATTAGTGCCCGGGCGCAGCCATGTGATAAGACGATCCTGGTTCAGACTTCTACGCTTTCTCTGTATGAGTCATTCTAATACTATTGATGAGAGACCGTTGGTCAACGAGTCAGTTTTCGGTCATCTAAACGCTAATATTTCTGTCCACTCTAGTTTTTCTAACAGTAGGCTATATATGAGCATATTGTTCAGTCGTAAGATTTTTGCACCTATTCAAAAAAAAAATGACATCATTGCATCACATGTGTCATCATACCATCACTAATGACAACATACCATCACGGATAGCGTTTTAAGATCACTAATGACAACACACCATCCCAGATAGCCTTTTAAGTTCACCAACGACATCCCAGATAGCCTTTTAAGTTCACTAATGACATCATACCATCCTGGATAGTCTTTTTAAGTTATCTAATGACGTCATACCAACGCAACAGCCTTTTAAGATCCATCGCACCTGTACAACAGCCTTTTACGATTACTAATGACATTTACAACCCCAATGATATTGTAAATGATATCAAGACATTGAAAATGAACTTATAAAACCATAACACTATGAATGGCCTTAAAACAGTATACAATTTTATACTCATACAAATGTATATTGTTATGAATGATACAGTCATTAATAAGTCACATGGTTAGTTTTCCCTCTGTGGCCCGATTTCTAATATTAAAATTATAAAACTGTATATAAATGTGTAATTTTCTCGGGAAAAGAAATGTTGCATTATTATGACATCCCTGTGTGAGCTCACCTGATATGTGCACGTGCCAGCACACAGCTGCCTACACCTGATGAGCAACATGCATGTTTTGTTTTTTTTCTAGACGTAAGTGCTGAAATGGGAAAAAGAAAGAAAAGTAACAGATATATAGATAGATAGAGAGAGAGAGAGAGAAGGGGGGGAGAGGGTTGAGAGAGAGAGAGAGAGAGAGAAAGAGAGAGAGAGAGAGAGGGAAAGAAAGAGAGAGAGTGAAAGAAAGAGAGAGAGTGAAAGATCGAGAGAGAGAGAGAGAGAGAGAGAGAGAGAGAGAGAGAAAGAGACAGTGAGAGAAGTTGTATAAATGCGTGTGGCAATGAGAAAGGTACACAGAGACTGTGTGTGTGTGTGTATGTGTTTGGTAGAAAGAGAAAGAAGAAAAATGGGTTCAGGGGGGTACTGGGAAAGAAACATGGGTTGTGGGGCTAGGGAGGGAAAGAAAAGTAGTAGAGAGGGTAAAGAAAGAAAGAAAAAAATTCTTACAAAAATGTAGAGATTGAAATAAAACTTATTGTGAACATTTTTTTTTAAAAAACCTGCCACGTGAAGGTAACTAAGATGACGTCATTAGCACTCTCCCCCCCCCCCCCACCACATGCCTCAGACTTTTACAGGTGCATACAACTTTTGTTTTTAAAATCAGCTTACTCAGATTTACGCAGTTCTTTGCAACTCTCTCAGTGCTGGTATACAAAATAAAAAATAAAATATTACATCATGCAAACCATTCATACCGTGATCAACATTACATCAAGCAAACCATTCATACCGTGATCAACATTACATCATGCAAACCATTCATACCGTGATCAACATTACATCAAGCAAACCATTCATACCGTGATCAACATTACATCATGCAAACCATTCATACCGTGATCAACATTAAATCATGCAAACCATTCATACCGTGATCAATATTACATCATGCAAACCATTCATACCGTGATCAACATTACATCAAGCAAACCATTCATACCGTGATCAACATTACATCATGCAAACCATTCATACCGTGATCAACATTAAATCATGCAAACCATTCATACCGTGATCAACATTACATCATGCAAAAACCATTCATACCGTGATCAACATTACATCATGCAAACCATTCATACCGTGATCAACATTACATCAAGCAAACCATTCATACCGTGATCAACATTACATCATGCAAACCATTCATACCGTGATCAACATTACATCAAGCAAACCATTCATACCGTGATCAACATTACATCATGCAAACCATTCATATCGTGATCAACATTACATCATGCAAACCATTCATACCGTGATCAACATTACATCATGCAAAAACCATTCATACCGTGATCAACATTACATCATGCAAACCATTCATACCGTGATCAACATTACATCAAGCAAACCATTCATACCGTGATCAACATTACATCAAGCAAACCATTCATACCGTGATCAGCATTACATCATGCAAACCATTAATACCGTGATCAACATTACATCATGCAAACCATTCATACCGTGATCAACATTACATCATGCAAACCATTCATCCCGTGATCAACATTACATCATGCAAACCATTCATACCGTGATCAACATTACATCATGCAAAAACCATTTATACTGTGATCCAGGGGAGCCCCAGGGCAGGACACCCTTTAATAAACAATAGTCGCGAAAAAATTGACATGGTCGGGGCGGCCGGCCCCCCTTACAGATGCGGCCCCTCTGGCAAAGACCCCCCCCCCGCCCCTGACTCCCCCTCTCGGCGTGCCTGCTGTGATCGACACACATTTTGGCTGGAACAGCTTTTTTATTTTCTTGACGAGATAACCACGCATGTTAAATGAACTCAAAGGTGACTAATATGTTAGTTTTTTGTTTTTTTTTAAAAAACACGTAAACACAATTAGACAGTTATCTTGTAATCTAGTTAGTTGACTTTCTTTCGTACAGAATTAATCTCTCTCTAAAATTGATCGATTACAATTTTTTTTTTAAAATCACACCGGCTCATTCCACTAATTATAATCGATCATTTCACAGATTGTTATTCGTGAACTCAGTCTAGTACATGACCAAGCCCGTAGCCCGTTCATGACCTGAGCTCCCCCCCTCCCGTGCACGATTTGAGCTTTTCGACAAAATTTCAATAATAACGGCTATAAAACATCAATCATTTTGTTCAATTAATCAATAATAATAAAAACGTAAAAGTTTATATTTTGGCAATCATTCAGGCTATTTTACTTACATATATAGCTTATCTAATTTTTGGGCATAGAAGATTGAATCTTTTTGAAGTTCACTTCTGGGTATTTTGGGCAGCATTGGCATTTGGGGCTTCAACAGCCGTGTGTGAGAACAGTTTCTCAACCCTCACATGAGTGCTCACCCGATATCGCAGATCACTGTAACAAAAGCGTCTAAGCAATCTTTTCCTGCTTGTATTTGAAAAAAAGATTTAACAGACAATCTGAATGCTGAAGCATTTTTAGGTAAATTCAGTGCTAAACAACGATGTTTGCAAATTTGAAACATATAATAGTATAAGCTCGCAACAAGTGCCGACGAGTGGGGGGGCAGGGGGACCAATGCCCAGGGGCCCGGCGATTTTTAGGGACCCGGATTGAGCTGGCCAATCAACTTTTTAAAATATTTATATCAGCACGGGGGCCCGTGTCAACCCTGCCCAGGGGACCGAAATTTCTGTCGATGGGCCTGTTCGCAACCTTGTAATAGTTTTATATATTGATATCTTCTGAGGACAACTAGCAACTTAAATAAGTTAATAAAATAACATTGACTTCTGACTTCATTTTTATACATATGTATAATAAAATAATAAAGTACAAACTCCGTGATTTCTGAGTGATGTTATTTAATTTGCAAATTTACTTTTTAGCAGAATTAATTTTTATTTTAAATTGAATAATTGCGACTGTTGTTGATAGATCTGTTCTTTGTTTTTAATATTTTATAAGAAATATCACACAAATAGCTAAGCTATATTCGTGCATCTTTGTCGTTCTTCCCGGGTTGTACGTTAAACAAAAAGTATAATAATATAAATCAGGTATCTATTATGTAACAATTGTGTAGCAGAACAAATGGTCAATATATTTATAACAGGAATCAGAAATTGCTCAGCCTCAATAAATTTTTATCATTAAAACTCTTTACTATTCAAATTATTTTCAACAAAACTGCAACACGCCATGGATTATTGAAACTTAGTTAAAAGTATATATTTCTAATTAATAGCTAAACATCGGTACTAAAATGCACCATTCCAGATATGGAACTGCAAAAAATTTCTTGGGGAGTGGAGTGTCAGGGGACTCACTGAGATCCCCTACCCAAACCCCTACTCCATTCGCAAGCTTTCGGCGCTTCGCGTCTCCTTTTTCGCCCCCCCCCCCCCGAACATTACTTCTACCACACCAGGGGCGGATTTAGGGGGAGGGGCCGGGGGGCATGCCCCCCCCCCATTATCGCAAGTTTAGGTAATACATCATTAAATTATCGAAATATTTTTTCTAGATCCGCCCCTGTGCCCCAGGATCATTTCTTCGGCACCCCCCCCCCCGAAAAAAAATCTTCGCCCCCCACCCCTCCCGAAAATGTTTTCGGGCCCCCCCCCAATCTAATATTCCTGGCTACGGGCCTGTACATGACCGGGTCATTGAGCATCTCTTTATACTCCATCTTCAAAGTCTTTGAAAAGAATGTAATTTTTTTCACCACGGTCAGGCTGACATTATTGTTTATTAGCAACGAATCATTCAGTTTTTAATTAAGGTATTTAATTTTAAATAGATGAAGTTATTTCAGAATTCATTTTTTTTCTTTAAATTTTACCATATGTAGTAGTTAAGTGCTTCTTTCCAATACAACTTATGTTGTATATCAATATTTAAGGTGCTACATTTTTTTTTTTTTGAAAACGAATGACAGAAATGGTGATATTTTTTTTTTAAGACAATGGGCGAGGACTTTTCAAATAGCGTTGCGCTTTCTGTATAATGTACACTCATTGGGTCATTTAACGTATTGGGCATGGTCAATTGTGGGGCACCGACAAACGATGCCCCCCCCCCCCCCGTTCAGCCACATTTTTGCTATTAAGGTAAATACATTTAAAAACGAAATGTGCCTCTGAAAATAAAGTTACAAAAGAGAAAAAAAGGAGAATTTCAGGGGGGGGGGGGCTGCGGTGCGCCGCCGCTTGATCAAACTTTTTTTTTTGTCTGAGATGGTGTGTGCTAACGTCTCGTGTGCAGGATCGTATCAAGGCAGGTGTAGAGCCCGAATACATTTCAAGGAAGGGGGGCGGGCATGATCCTAGTGGCAACGTTGGGTATAATAGTTGCTACATAATGACTTAGTCACGGGCTGCTATATAATGACTTAGTCAGTGGCTGCTATATAATGACTTAGTCACGGGCTGCTATATAATGACTTAGTCACGGGCTGCTATATAATGGTTTAGTCACGGGCTGCTATATAATGACTTAGTCAGTGGCTGCTATATAATGACTTAGTCACGGGCTGCTATATAATGACTTAGTCACGGGCTGCTATATAATGACTTAGTCACGGGCTGCTATATAATGACTTAGTCACGGGCTGCTATATAATGACTTAGTCACGGGCTGCTATATAATGACTTAGTCACGGGCTGCTATATAATGACTTAGTCACGGGCTGCTGTATAATGATTTAGCCAGCAGCTGCTGTATAATGTTATATAAGGATAGATGTCCCTGAAATATATCCGGGTTGCCTTCTCCCCACCCTCCTTAACTGACCCCCCCCCCCTTTTCCCGTGGTTGATAATGTCGAAAAAAAATTCTTTTTTTTCAACAACTGCGAAGTCATCTCTTTCCTTAACCAGGGGCAGGGGTGGGTGGGGTGGGAGGAGGATAACAATTACGTTAAACAATTAACCAAAAAAAATATCAAATTAAGGTGAAAACTTATTTTAATTTACAAATAAATAAATAAAAGGGGCATATGCCCCCCTACCAGCTTTTTTAGTTATTTCCGGTGTTTCTGCCCCCCCTCCCCCTAACCCTGCCCTTAACCAAGGCAGGAAATACAAGTTGAGTCCCCCCCCCCCACCACCCCACCCTCTAGTTACTTTGCGTTGACCGAGAGTGGCTGGCGAGTACATCAGCTCGCCACGGCAACAGTGATAGTGTGCGGAGGTTTAGCGCGAGTCCCTTTTCTCTCTCTCTCTCTCTCACTCTCTCTCTCTCTCTCATACCCTCCCCCCCCCACCCCTGCCCCACACCCAGCCCGGCTCGCTCTCTACTTCCTCACCGTGTGCGCGAGCGGTGTGAGTGTGGTGACGACATTGCCAGTTCCTCGTATTCTCAGAGGCCAATACCTGGTTATATCATATAGATTTATTTTTTTCCTCATCCCCCCCCCTCCTTCCTTTCAAATTCGCTTTTTGGTTTAATTGTAGTTCAAAAAAAAAAAAAACTGTGCATGGTGGAAGGCTTTCGTGAGTTCATCGCGTAGCAGGTAAATGCCAGCAGACACAAAGAGAGAGTGAGAAAAATAGTACCGACGCCTACCTTAAAACATCAAACACGGTGAGTAATTAAACAAAAAACTAAATATTATATATAAATAAATAAAATTTGATGCTGATTTTTCTTCTAGACTATTTCACTGCATGCGGAAGTGACACCGAAAGGTAAAAACAAATTGTTTACATGAGTGTTCACACGTTGATTTAAAACGATCTATGTATATATATATATATATATATATATATATATATATATATATATATATATATATAAATATATATAAATATATATTTATAAATATATATTTAAAAAAAATATTGTTACGTTGACGATGGTTTTAATGAAAATATGAATTGTTCATAAGTTTTAAGTTCATTGCCGTTTGTAGTTGTGGTGGTAGCGGCGGCTGTGCTGGTGTTCTTCCACCTTCTGTGTGTTGAGTTACATCGATTGACAGATTTCGATTCATTATGACGTCATCGTACGTACATGGAATGTGTGTTTTATGCATCTATCTATCTATCTCACAGTCTCTCTCTATATATATGTATTTATATCCGTCTTTTTTTTTTATATTTTTTTTTAACGCCGTCATTGCTAGCATGGTAGGGTGTAGTGTGCCTACCACACCAGCATTGTTGGCGGCGCCGATGCACGTCTGTCATCCCTACAGAGCGGCGGGGCGAGTGTGCCCGCTATCATCTGCAGGGACGGCAGAAAGATGGGTTTTAATCCTTGCCCAAACTGGCCAGACAAGCAGGGTGTGTGTACTGCCGATCGGCCAGAATGGCAAGGAAAGGGGTTTTTCCTGCCACTCGAAAAGAGAGGAGGGTGTAGTGTGCCTGTATCCTCAGCCTGAAATGGCAGGCTGCGCAGTGCTTGAGTGGGACGGAGTGGAATGGTGTTGTGTGCCGACCACATCCGTCACCACCGCTAGCTGTGAATACTGCGGTCTCGGATAGTCCTCATTGACCACAGTACCACCACCCTTGCAAGTAATTGTTTTTTTTTCCTGACCAGAGAACCCTTATGATCCATCCCCCGTGGATCATGGTATGTCTCTCAGACCAGGAAGGAGAGTTCATACAAATATCATTCCAAAATATTTTATGATACTCTCCAAAACAAATTATATCCGTCTGTCTGTATGCCTGTCACTATCTACTTATCTGAGATACATATATATGCATATATAGACATAAATATTCGTGTATATAAAGAGTGACATCTTGTATAACCCTATATATATATTTGCACTTTATTGTACTCTTTATTTCTATCGATTTCCAAACCTCCATACATTCCATCATCTTCAGACGTTATTGTAGTCAGCTAGACAAGATATATTTTAAGATTTATTCCCCCTTATGACCTAATAAGGGAGATTACTTCAGTTTTTTTCCCTCGTGTTTTGTTTTCCTCCCGTTTCCGAAATGTCAACCATTGTCCACACAACGTCTTCGCTCTCTCTCTGACCGGAATTTTTTTTTTTTCGTTTCTTTAAAGATTTGTATTTTGCAAGAAAGATGCTGTCTGTCTGTTTCACTAGTTATATTTGAGTTACATTAGACATGAACTGGACATGCCCGTACTTTTATTATGGTCATCTTTGGTGATCTAACTTCCTGCCTTGCAACTATCTTCTGCGTCTAGGGCCCCGATGGACGATACTTCGTACCTGCTGATCTGTTTCAGAGGCGTACCTAGGGTGGGTACCCTAGTCTACCCCGGGCCCCAGCTTGAATTTTTTTACATTAAATATTAAGCACAATATCTCATGTCATAGGGATGAATGTCAATATGCAGGGACCCCCAAAGAGGCTAAGCCCCCTAGGGGCCCCGAATCCCTAGGTTTGGCCCTGATCTGTTTATTTTTTTCAACATCCCTTCACTCCATATACACAATGTCACGGCGTTCGGCGGTCCTTAGTATGCCATCTGTCTGGATGTAACTTTAGCGCATTAGGTGGTCATTACTTTTGTAACATTCTGTCAATTGCGGGAACCGTTCAGGACGGTTGTAATGAAATGGCAGACTGGCAGCTGCCTAGCTAGGGCCTTCACTGCCAGTATACATTCGTGTAAAATCTGATGCTATAGGGACCCCAAAGATTTTTTTGTGCCTAGGGACCCCCAAATATCTATGAAAGTCTCTTGTCTAGGGATTCCAAATATCTATGAAAGTCTCTTATCTAGGGATTCCAAATATATATGAAAGTCTCTTGTCTAGGGATTCTAAATATCTATGATGTCTAGGGATTCCAAATATCCATGAAAGTCTCTTGTCTAGGGACCCCAAATATCTATGAAAGTCTCTTGTCTAGGGATTCTAAATATCTATGAAAGTCTCTTGTCTAGGGACCCCAAATATCTATGAAAGTCTCTTGTCTAGGGACCCCAAATATGTATGAAAGTCTCTTGTCTAGGGATTCTAAATATCTATGATGTCTAGGGATTCCAAATATCCATGAAAGTCTCTTGTCTAGGGACCCCAAATATCTATGAAAGTCTCTTATCTAGGGATTCTAAATATCTATGAAAGTCACTTGTCTAAGGACCCCAAATATCCATGAAAGTCTCTTGCCTTGGACCCTGAAAACTTATAACGGCTCTGGAACTATTTACGAATAATGTGTTATGTATTTCTAAAAAAAAAAATGATATCAAAGGATAAAATGAAATCAGAGCCGTCCCCAGGCAATTGGGCGCCATAGACAGTCATCTATTACGACGCCCGCCCCTTCTGCATGAACGTTCTTTTGAAAGTTTTTTTTTCTTCTAAAATTTGGCGCCCCTAGCAATTTGGCGCTCTAGGCAGCTGCCTATGTCGCCTATGCCCAGAGCCGGCCCTGAATGAAATTTCCTAGTGTTTAGCAGTTCTAAATAAAAAAAGACATTTCACGCTGGTTCTACCTTATTACCACTATGTAGTCTTCATGACAAGAGAGCTCCCCCCCCCACCCCCTTCCAATTAGTGCTGCCACGTACACGTGACCTCGCCTCAAGGCACATTATTGGACGAGGTGGAGTAGAGCGAAAAGTGGGGCGGAGAAGAGAGGCCCGTGGAGGTGGGGGGGAGGGGTGCGGGGAAGCTGGGAGTCATTCAGAATATGAAAACCTATATTTCATTTAATTATCTCCCTCCTCTTGCCCTTCCGGATACATTAACCAGACGATGAGACTAGGACAGCAGACGGGAGACGAAGTGGTGGCGCTAATGCTATGATGTCACACTAGAAAATATTATTATTATATAGGATTATTTTGCCTGGTCGTATGCATAAGTATCGCTCAGTGCGCAATTTTTTAACGCGTTTTATTCAGTGGCGTCACCGGGGGGGGGGGGTCGTACCGGATGACACCATTTTTAGGGGGTGACACCAAAATGAACCTAAATTTCATAGCAGAGAAATATCGACATAGTCGGTTTTATAACACATCATAGTTATAAAACATGAGCAGTAGCACTGGGTGCCACCATATAGAGCAGTAGCACAGGGTGCCACCACGCAGAGCGTCTGGAGCTTAGGTTAATGAATACAGTTCAAAGCTGCTCGGATCAATCTAGAGTTGGTTTTTTTTTTCTTTTTGCTAACGGTCTAAAAAAAATGACGCATGTAGTCACGTGGTTTCATGAAATTGGAGATACAGTTTACAAACACAGTTTAATGAAAGTAATATACATCTCTCTGAAATACAGTCAGTAATGCTATCGTTTTTATCTATAAAGTATTTTAAAGTAAAATTCTCTAAGGTCTAGTGCAGGAATATTTGAAATATGTATCATTGATCATGCTAGAAGTCTTGAGTATGGGGGTGTGGCAGGTGAAACCCTGAATTTTCCGCACCGGGTGACACCAACCATAGTGAAGCCACTGATTTTTTTTATTACATGATTTTTTTAATAGATTGGGACCCGGGGGTGGGGTGGGAGCGAGTGGCATTGTAACAGAATACTGTCTTTCAAATAACAACAATCAGGGCGAGGGGGGGCGCTTTCCAATTTTTTTATACAGTAAAAAAAAATATTTTCAAAGGGCCGCACATATAGTGTCAGTTTATCAAAATTTAATGAATAAAAGTAAATTTAATAATTTAATAAAAAAAAAATACTCATTGGAGTAATTGAACAAAAGTCACACAAGCTCATCGATGATTAGACTTGGCCTATATCTTTCATGACATTTTCTGCAAATCAATGGGTGTATAGGTGATTAGAACTTGGAGAACTTGCCGCAGGGTGTTTTTGTTTTTTTATCGCATCTTGGGGTGAAATGTTTACATTTATATATGTACTTAACATACCTTATTGGGACGGATGGCCGACTGTCATCCTGAGAGTCCTGGGTTCGATCCTCGGCGAGAACAGTGGAATTTTTTTCCAGGCGCATTGCCGTCCAGCTTTAAATGGCTACCTGACTTAAGTTGTGCTAAACACACAATCTCTTGACATGCCGAGGTTATATAGCATAAGATGAATTCTTCACTTCATCTGCTAAGGGGACTTTACTTTTATCACATTTTTTTAGTATTGCCTTAATATAGATCACCCCTCACCTAAAACAACAGCGTTTGTCGTCCAGATATATATATATATACATTATTCAAAAATTCGAAAACGACGAGGCCCCCAGGGGTTGTGGCCCCTTAACATATTGCCTCCCTTTAGCTGCGGCCCTGGTAATTTTGTAATTTTCAATCTGCAGACATTGTGTTGTATCGAAGTTAAACGGTTCATCACACTAGCATGACAATGGTGTAGTCTCTCTTTTCTTATGTGTGGGCCAATGTTTCACGACAGACCATCTTCCTCCATCTACAGACGATCTTCCTCCATGTACTGACAAAATTATGCCCGCATACATTTCACGCGCAAAATAGAATAAAACAGGAAAACATGTCAAATGACTTGTGTACATACACATTCACGGATACGTTACGCAAACACGCCCCCCCCCCACGTATTTCGTGCGACATTTAATTCCTGTACAGTTCATACAAAATCGTCGATAAATAAAGAGATGGAGGTGGTGGGAATGACAACTAAAAAAACATCAACGAATGCCCGTATTCGATAACGCCCAGCCGTCACTATTGGTCTCGGGGGAAGAATTATCGATCCGGCTTGAAATAGGCCATGTTCGATTCTGTTTGCATGTCGCCTTGTGATCAAGGGAACTCACTACGTCATATCGTGAAGATTTATCTTCCCTTGGATATAGTGGTAACTATGACGATAGGTAAGAAAAAATAATAATAAGATGCTATTGAATGTGTGTCAGCGTGCTGCGCTTGTGTGTCGGGTTTGTATGTGTCGGATGTGTTTTCAGCCTGTTTGTGTCACGTGTCCACATTTCCATTTCCTCTCGTCTGATAAGTATCTCAGTATTTCAGCATCTGTTGATTTTTATTAAACTTAACAAATTTTCATTTTTTCTCGACGCTTTTTCAGTTTTCAAATTTTGTGGAATGACCGATAAGATTTTGACATACTGTGGTTATTTTCGGACAGGTAATGAGGAAGACTTGAACTTTTGTTCAATTATATATATATATATATATATATATATAAACATATATATATATATAAAATATATATATATATATATATATATATAAACATATATATATATATATATATATATAATTTAGTGTTTCATATCATATAAAAATGAGCACTCATAAATTAGTTGTAGACACATTTCATTAACTCCAATGTAATTTTACCGTCTAGCTTAGAATATCCTTCTTGCATTTCAACTTGGCACAATTTAACTTCTTGACAAAAGACAGGCTTGTCTCTGGCATGTCAGCTCGCTTCTGACCTCTACAGTTTAATCAATTTAAAAACCTGACGAAAGTTATAAACATGGAGTTAGCGTGAGAAAGAATGAACAAGTGTGGGTATTTCCGTTGTCTAGCTGTACACAGGGGGAATGTATCATTTAATGAAATATGTTTTTCTAATTATGAAAGTAATGACAGTCATACTTCCGATTCCCTCAACGCCCCCCCCCCCCCCGAAAAAAAACCCTCAGCAATACGAGGAATCCGACCAAATGTTAAAAAAAAAAGACCAAATTGGACTCGGTATTCAAAATATCCGCTTTTTTTGTGTGACCAATCTTTACCCCCTTTTCCCTTTCTCATCCCTTTTTTTTTTTTAAGGCGTTACGTAATATGTGAACGGTCCCTAAGTTTGTATTGTGAAGTATCACTGCGCAACGAATAAATTGCCTTAAAATTTATCAATAATAAAAAAAAAATGGAAATAATATTGCACGTGTTGTTATTAAAATCACTGGCGAATAAAGAGTGAGAGTCATTGGCTGTCTTCAACGGGTATCATTTTACACAACCTGATATTTTGACCAAAACAACACAAATTTAGAACCTCTTAAGGCAAGTTTGTGATGGGTCGTGACGAAATGAGTGACCGCTCTCTAGGAATGCCTCTGATATGCGCATGGCTTTTTTTTTTTTACATAGAGCAAGAAATGATTCTATTTATGCATGCATTTTTTTTACTTAATAGACTTTGTGATACCGGAACGTTCCATGAAATATTTTGAACATTTTCAAAATTTTATTTGTTATATTAACTTACGTTGAAGAATTACATATTTTCAAAATAGATTAGAAGAGGCACAGTCTCTGTGGGGGGGGGGGGGGGTGGGGGGGTGGTCGTGCGGTGTAGAGAGCTCAACTGACGACCGGGTTCAAAACTCAGGTCCACAAGTCCACCTAGCTTTAAAATGGGTACCTGACTTTTTAAGTTATGGCAGTGAAGGCTAACCACGCAATCCCTTTATATACTGAAGGTTACTGAAACAAATGAATTCTACACTTCATCTGCCCCGATGAGCCGTTTAGGACTCAAGGGAACTTGACAGTTTCTCTGCATATTACATACAATGTTTAAAAAAAAAATTCATTGACGGAAATGCGCTGACCTACACAAAACACATACACACAAATATTCATACGTGCTGAATAGAAAAAAAAATAACATATGATCATTATAAATTTTTATGATCAATATATTTATAAAAACACTCACATATTTCTGATCATTGCATTAATAACACAGCCCAACAAAAAAAATTTTTTTGCGAAATGCCAAGAATGTTTGAATGAATTTATAGCAATTCATGAGTGCTGATTTCAAAACTGCCATTGCTTTTGCTGAATTGGCTCTAGTTTCTGAGATATTGGACACCCTTAAAAATATGATTGTACCTATTGTGTAAAACAAATGCAATAAGTTTGGTGTCTGTTGTTTAATTTAAATATACCAAGTTATAACTTGGTTTATTTTTTTCTCTTTTATTGCTGCTTTCTAAAGACATCACGAGTTCATCACGAAGATGCTGCAAAAATAATCCGAATGTATTCTGTTACATCTTTGGAGAATACTTGATTGAAAAGCAAAGAAGAAATATAACCGACTTTGTGCAGCAGGCATATTTGGCTTATTTCAGTGTGAAGCTGGGAAACTAAGACAAGCCTTGGGCTCCCCATAAGGTCTGAAAAAACTGTGTGGAGAGCCTACAGCAGTGGACAAATGGTGAGAAGAAAAGTCTAAGTTTGGGTGTACCAATGGTATGGCGACCGCCGAAAGACCATTTTGGTGATTTTTATTTTTGTATTGTGAATGTTAAAGGCTTCAATCGCCACAAGAAATCTAAGTGGGATTATCCTGATCTTGAATCTGCAAGGAGACCAATTCCACATAGCAGTGAAGTTCCTATACCAGTGTTTACTGGATTATTAGAGCTTTTACCATCAGACTCCGACGAAGGGCAAGATCTGGAGTTTTTGGCAGGTGATAACAGTGGAAGCGATTATGAAGGAATTTCTTCAACACCTCAACCATTCAGCCAAGAAGAACCCAATGACCTAATACGAGACCTAAATCTGTCCAAGCAAGCATCTGAGTTTTTAGCGTCCAGGCTCAATGAAAGAAATTTTCTCAAACCAGAAGTTAAAATAACATTTTATCGGAAAAGAGAAGAGTTTCTTCTTCCATATTTCAGCCAAGAGGAAGAACTTGTTTACTGTAATGACATCCCTGGACTTCTGCTCCAAATGGGACAGTTCCATCAGAAGCTTGAAATGCGTTCTGTTACACAATGGTAACCGTTATGCATCTATTCCCATTGCTCACTCAACAAAACTTCAAGAAGAGTATGAGAATATCAAAACAGTATTGCAGAAAGTCCGTTATTATGAGCATCAGTGGTCAATTTTTGTTGATCTAAAAATAGTAAACTTCTTGCTTGGACAGCAGTCAGGATACACAAAATACCCATGCTTCATGTGCCTTTGGGATAGCAGGGCAAGCCAAGATCTTTGGACAAGAGTGACATGGCCTGCAAGGGAAACCATGAATGTAGGTAAAGAAAATAAGATCATTCTCCCACCGCTTCATATCAAATGAGTTTTAATGAAACAATTTGTTAAGGTTTTGGACAAATCTGGCAATTGCTTCAGGTATATTTGCAGATCATTCCCCGGACTGAGCATGGAGAAGCTGAAACCTGGGATTTTTGACGGTCCTCAGATTCGAAAACTCATCAATGATCAAAATTTTACTAATTTCATGGATCACATTGAAGCTTCTTCATGGAACAGTTTTGTTTCAGTTGTCAGGAACTTCTTGGGTAATAACAGAACAGAGAATTACGAAGAACTGGTGCAAGATATGCTCGCTAACTTCAGAAACATTGGAACAAATATGAGCATCAAGGTACATTACCTGCACAGTCATTTAGACAATTTTCCAGGTAACCTTGGGGACTTCTGTGAGGAACAAGGCGAGAGGTTCCATCAGGATATGAGGGTGATGGAGGAGAGATATCAAGGAAGATGGGACATACATATGATGGCTGACTACTGTTGGAGCCTCCAACGCAATTGCACCAACGACACATACAAAAGGAAGTCGAGCAAACAGCGATTTGCTAATGCATTACCATAGACAATTAACAAATTAATTAATTAATTAATTAGACATAATTCGTTTTTCAAATGAAAATGTTTTCTTCTATAACATTATTACACATATTTTTGAACAAATTTCTGAGTGACTATTAACATTTTCACTACTATTTGTTAGTATACTATTTTACTTCATGCAATTCTTGACAAATTCCAAATACGGTGCATACATTTTTTAATTAATTTTAATTATCTCGTAAAATAGAGCCAATCTAGCAAAAGCACTTACATATTCTAAATCAGCATCGTTGACTTTGTATAAAATGATTCAAATATCACTGGCAACGAATTCACTGTTTACCAGTGTAATCGTTTATATTATATATGCAGACTCATTGTCAATTACTGACAGTCGTTTTTAAATCTTTTTTTTTTTTTAAATTCTTCATGACCTACTAATGATAAACGTAGCTAAAAAAAAATACACAATCTAGCAAAGTACATGGAGGTAAAAAATAGAAAACGTATTTTTCCTGCAAAATTCATCAGTCGCACACACCCAAACACGCTCTCACACACACACACACGCGCACGCACTAAAACGAGCTCACACATACGCACACCTCTATACTTTTGTTTTTACCTGGGAAAATGCTCAGGAGACTTTGTTGCAAGGTATGAATCAGTTTTCCCCACTCATTTGCCTCGTATTCACTTTCTCTGCTCACAACCCAACCTTGACCTCTTTGAAAAATACAACAGTAACGCAATTGGCGTTGTGACCTTATTACTTGAACTACGTCACAACGTTTGTAGGTTTTTTTTTTACCTGAGCTCAGATTTAAAAAAAAAAAATTACAACTCGCAGAGCATGTATAATATAAGTTGAGGATCAGGTATAGGTGATTCATTTTTACCGAATCATGTCTCTGAATGGAGCTGATTCATTAGAAATGCCAAAACAAATTATTTGAGTCACTTTACTGAATCATTTGAGTGAATCATTGACTGACTTATTTCGAACAATCATTTCACGGTCTGAATTAGATAAACGATGGTTATAACCTATTTGTTTACTAAAACATTCTTCCTATGCGTTTTTATATTGATGACATTCGCCACTTTCTACCATGTTTGCCGTAGTGACTTGAATAATGTTTTGTAAGCCGACGTCTGTGTGTCTGTCTGTTTGTCCATCCATCCATCCATCCATCCATCCATCATCTATCTATCTATCTATCTATCTATCTATCTATCTATCTATCTATCTATCTATCTATCTATCTATCTATCTATCTATCTATCTATCTATCTATCTATCTATCTATCTATCTATCTATCTATCTATCTATCTATCTATCTATCTATCTATCTATCTGCCTGTCTGCCCGCCTGTCTGTCTGTCTGTTTATCTGTCTATCTGTCTGTCTGTCTGTCTGCCAGTTTGGCTGCTAGTCTGTCTGTCCATCCCCCTGTCGTTATTATGTTTGTATGTTTATATGTTCGTTTCTCAGTTTGTCTGTCTATTTGTCCGTCTGCTCGTATGTCCGTCCTTCTGTCTGTTATGTTTCTTTGTTTATAATAAGTAAAAATGCTAACTATTTACATAGAACAGCTAGAATTATTATTACTATTATATTACAGTGCAACATATATAAATAAAACCAGACAGAAATGGAGACGAAATGATGAAAATACTATTAATAATATATATTGTTAAAAAGCCGAACCGTAAATTTTGTGATATGACAGTTTGACGGTAAGCGCGAAATAATTGCTGATGGATGGCCCTATCTGGCATCTCCGAAAGACTTTTATGGCCACTGCTTGCAGATTTAGGCTGCCAGGCCGCTTGGCAACTTCCCGATAACGGGGAAATTTTGGGGCTGAATTCATTTTGGGGCGCTGTCAACCCACACTGGTTGGTGCCGTCTGTCAAGGACGATAATAGGGGTTAAAGCTTGGACTTTCCCCCCGGCTTTTGCCTCAAATCGAGCGCTGACAGTTATGGCCCTTTGCCTATTCATCCACTCGTCAGTATAAATAAATTACCGGTACTTGTCGGATGAGACACACATTTTGTTCGCGTGTCGGAAGAACTGCACAACAAAAATAAGTCGAGATTGTAAAATTTAATAATTTGTTTAAATACTATTAAGAAATTTAGATTTTTTAAATTAAAAATAAATATGTTTAATGATTTAAAAAATGAACTAAGTTTGTAATACATCCAGCAAAAATATAACAACACATTCTTTTAAAATAATTGTGCATCATTTCTATGGCACAAAAAAAAAAACTATTGTATTCAGTTTTATTTAAATTTTAATTGCCCTATTAATTAAATTAGTGGAAGGTACTTATGATGATGTCTTAATCAGGGCCGCTTGATCAACTGGGCACAGTAGGTCATGCTTCAAACCGGCATCTCCTACTGACCCTAATATACAGCCCGAGTCTGTAGGCAAATCAAACACAGCAGCTTCAGCATGACCCATAACAGAATTCGCAGATACCTTTTCCTATGTACCACTTGTTTTGGTTGTTTCACTTTTTTCAGCACAGTCCGGCAACATTATTTCTGGTATTGCGGGATTGTTGGTGTACATTGTGGCCGAAGAAGTAAATGAAATGTCATTATAACTAGTATTACTAGTTTTACCAGTAATGCAATCAGTGTCTCTGCTCATAAATTGCAGCTACGAACCCCGAATAATTTTCAATGCTTTTTCTTTCTCCTCCTTTTTCTTCCGCTTCTCAAATCCACTCTCGTGTTTTCTTTAGTATCCGTCAGACATGGTTATTTAAAATTACTTTCGTTATTTAAAAAAAAAAAATGTTAGAAAAAAAAACAAAGCACACGACAAACAACGAATGTGGAGCGCATGGTGGTGTAACACCGGAATTACTACGTCATCACTGCATAGTCTCCATAGAATAATTAACGATGCGGAAAGTTTATTTAGATTTCAAATCGCAAAGAAGTGCGGGGTGCATTCTTGATGACATTAATACGGCCCTGGTCTTAATCCTATCACGACGGCCATGTTTTATCACTCCTGTCTCGGGGATGTCCTAGTCATTTGATGTTTGGAATTACGCGTAGTAGTTTTTTTTTTTTTTTAATTTACGGCAAGAAAATTACCGAACATGTATTCCCTTTTACTCTAAATTCTTCTTAGTAGATAGCACAATATATATATATATATATATATATATATATATATATATATATTTATATATATATATATATATATATACAGTGGATTCCGCTTAATTGGGACACCGCTTAATTGGGACAGCCGCTTATTTGGGACAAATCTCAAAGAAACCTAACCAAGAAGCCAATAGTAAATTTGTATGTTTAATTGGGACAGTCGCTTAATTGGGACAAAAAGCCTCGGTCCCGATGTGTCCCAATTAAGCGGAATCGACTGTATATATATATATACTAGTTGCAAGTACCCGGCTTTGCCCGGGTTTAAAATAAGGTTTTCTACCTTCTGTTTTCTCCCTACCCCCTCTCTCCCTTCCTCTCTCTCTCCCTCCCTCCCTCCCTCCCCCTCTCTCCCTTTGCCTCCCTCCCTTTCTCCCTCCCTCCCTCCCTCTCTCAAATCTCTCTCCGTCCCTCTCCCATCTCCCTCTTTCCCCTCTCCCCTCCTTTTCTCCCCCCGTCCATCCTCCTCCCTCCTCCTTCACTCTCTCTCCCTCCTTGCCCCCTATTTCTCTTTATCTCTTCCTCCCATTTCTCCCATCCTCTCCCTCTCTCCTTCCCTCCCCCCCTCTCTCCCTCCCTAACCCCTCTCTCCCTCCTTTCTCCCTCCCTCCCCTTTCCCCCTCTCTCTCCCTCCCCCTCTCTCTCCCTTCCTCCCTCCCTCATTCCCTCTCTCTCCCTCCCTGCCCCCTCACTTTTTATCTCTCTCCCTCCCTCTCTCCCTCCCTACCCCTCTCTCTCTCCCTCTCCCCCTGCTCCCTCTCCCCCTACTCCCTCACCCATCTCCCTCTCTCCCTCCTTTTCTCCCCACCTGTCCACCCCCTCCCTCCTCTCTCCCCCTCCCCGCCCTCCCTCCTACCCTCCTTTCCTCTCTCTCCCCCCTGCCCCCTCTCTCTCTCTTTATCTCTCCCCTCTCTTTATCTCTCTCTCCCTCCCCCTCTCTCTCTCTCTCTATATATATATATATATATACTTATTATTATGGTTTCACACTTCTTCTAAAATCCTTCTTCATTCCTTTACCTTCCTCAAACTGTACACATCAGAGAGCATGAAAAAACATCAACAATTCTTTGCATTACAAAGGCACAATACAGCACCAGCGCGCAAGTTCTATTCGATCATAGGGAAATGACGTCACAGAGGAATTTTATTTATGGCGCCGTCGAGATTACTTTAATATAGTAAAATACTAAAATAAAAATAATTAATTACAATTAAATTACCCATCGAGATGAAACGAATCCTGTCCTATAACCTTTCCCATGTAGTTATGTGTATGTGTAACAAATTTCACGTTATTTGTTTGTCTGGATCTTGAGTTATAAGGGAACAGACAGAAAGACAGACAACAAATGCGTCTTATAAGTATAGAGATATATATATACTAGTTGCAAGTACCCGGCTTTGCCCGGGTTTAAAATAAGGTTTTCTGTTTACCTTTTGTTTTCTCCCTCCCCCTCTCTCCTTCCCCCTCCCTCTCCCTCCTTCCCCCTCTCTCCCTTTCTCTTTCCCTCCCTCCCTTTCTCCCTCCCTCCCTCTCCTTCCCTCTCTAACTCTCCCATCTCCCTCTCTCTCCCTATCTCCCTCCCTCCTTCTCTCACTCCCGTCCCCCGTCTTTCCACCTTCCTCCCTTCCTCCTCCCCCTCTCTCCCTCCCTGCCCCCCCTCTCTCTTTATCTCTCACCCCCTCCCATCCTCTCTCTCCCTCTCTCCCTCCCTTCCTTTCTCTTTCCCTCCCTCCCTTTCTCTCTCCAACCCTCCCTCTCCCTCCCTCCCCATTAATCTCCCTCCCTACCACCTCTCTTCCTCCCTCCCTCCTTCTCTCCCCCTCTCTGCCCCCTCCTTCCCTCTCCCTCCCTGCCCCCTCTCTCTTTATCTCTCTCCCCCCTCCCTCTCTCTGTACAATTAAACGTCAAATTACGCTTCTTAAATAAACAGAAAACCTTATTTTAGTCCCGGGCAAAGTCGGGTACTTGCAGCATGAAAAAAAAACAACAACAATATTTTTTTTCCCGTCCCTAGCCCTTTCTTCACCGTCCGTTCAATTACACATTCACTTGGTGCGCGATTTTTATTTATAGTGAAGGCGATCCCATACCGTGGATACTTTAATATAGTAAAATACTAAAATAATTAATTATAATTAAACTACGCATTGAGATTGTATTAATAATGTTAATAATGTCACAGAAACATTTTAATTAACGTATTTCGGTTTATTAAAGTGCACCTTTAATCTTAATCTTCCGAATACATAAAACGATAGGTAAATAGATATGACTATTGATTTGATCATGTTTACAATTGGAATTTCCGGGAGCTAGCCCTCTTTTAAAAGTGTGTCATAGGGAAATGACGTCACAGAGGAATTTTATCTATGGCGCCGTCGAGATTACTTTAATATAGTAAAATACTAAAATAAAAATAATTAATTACAATTAAACTACCCATCGAGATGAAACGAAACCTGTCCTATAACCTTCCCCATGTAATTATGTGTATGTGTAACAAATTTCACGTTTTTTGGTTTTCTGGATCTTGAGTTATAAGGGAACAGATAGACAGACAGACAGACAACTAATGCGTCTTATAAGTATAGATATATATATATAGATAGATAGATAGATAGATAGATAGATAGATAGATAAATAGATAGATAGATAGATAGATAGATAGATAGATAGATAGATAGATAGATAGATAGATAGATAGATAGATAGATAGATAGATAGATAGATAGATAGATAGATAGATATTATTGCCCAACTCTATACAACTAATAAATCATATAAAACATACAGTAATATAATATAATATTTTTTTTTTACAAAATTATTTATATCGGTCAATGTACAGAACTTTTCTCATTTCACTGAAAAGATTTTTTTTTTCTTCTTTTAAATTGGATCACTTGGCTTTTTCATCAACAGAGACGGATTAAGATTAGTTGAGGCCCTAAGGCACAGAAGAAAAATATTGTGCCCCTCTTGAATCGAGAGTGAGACAAAAAATACACAAGCCTGTTTTGAGTGGGGGGGGAGTGCTTTCAATAATCGGTCCCTAGTGTTCGCCCAGTGAGCTCACCTTATATCCGACACTGGTAAAAAAAACGCTTAAATAAGTATTGGACCTACTCGTTGATAAATTAATCAAATAATTACCCCCCCCCCTCTCCCCACAGGGTCGAGGCGTGAGTGTTGCCTCATAACTCTTGGAGAAAAATGTGTTGATGTTTTTTATGCTATATGCAAAGCACAAACAAACATAGATGTATTTATTTGTATAAATTATTAGACTAACAACACACATACACAAACACACACACACACATATATATATATATATATATATATATATATATATATGAAAGTCATATATATATATATTTAAACGAGTAGTCGTTTAATTATAAATGATTATGCTAACTATATTCAATAAACAAAGTACCGTTATGTAGCACTTTCTATAAATAGGACTGTGACCGGCAACACTCACGCCTCGTCCATGCACCCCCCCCCCCCCCCCACTTTTTTTTGAAGTATACACAAGCTGTCAGAGTTTAAGAGTTTTGCTTGATAATATGTTTTATCATTTTTTTTAAACTGTAGTGATGCCAACTACATATGTATAAAGTATGTTTTTAGCCTGTAATGTTGCCAACTACTTATGTCCATGGTAGACTCGGCTACGATTCGGGAGCTGTAAAGAAACCATTTTGAATATGCTCCAAGTAACTAGAGACATCTCTCATTTATACAGGGACAGAAAATTGAAATAGGCACAGAGCAGTTGTTCTGAAACATTTGCGATTCGCGACCAATAAATAAACCCGTCTGGTTTTCGCACCTGAGTAAAAAGGAAAAAAAAATGGAAAAACTAAAATCAATTGTATACTAGCTGTACCCTGCAAAACATTTGCATAGAGTTATATCCCCTTAGGCTTGATCGGCAGGCTAGGCTATTTGTTGGTTTCGGGCAGATCCGATTTTTTCATGATTGTATTTTAAACTGGAATACTGTTGTATTAATTCTTTACTTTCGATTTAACGCAGCGCCCAAATCGCTATTATTATATTATATACTCTCGATATCAGCTACTCACATTTTGAGGACCCGCTGCCGTAGAGATATATCATTTATGCAGGAATTTGCAAGAAATGAATAAAAAAAACTAGCTAACCAGTATAGCTTAACGACATTTGACAGCAACAGTGTTGTGATTGGTTCTCTGTTGGGATTGGGTCTCTACTAAGTTATGCGTCATTGTACACACCGGTTCAACATTTGCACGTGTCTCCTTAAACTACTATTCCTTAAACTGTCATTGTGCTGATGTTTTCTTTTTTTTTCCGTTTCATTGGTCCATTTTTCTGCCCGTTTCACACAAATCAGATAAACGCATTTTTTTTTTTTTGGATTCCGCCCTTCATACGATTCCAGCCTGTCTATGCTAATTTTTGTGTCGGAGTATTGATCCCGTCCGATGTCGTGAGATTACGTCGCATGACGTCATAGTGGAAAACTTTTCTCCCCGATGTCTGTCTGCATATTATGTAAAACGTCTGTAAAACGTAAACATTTTGTCTTGTGTGTTTTTTTGTCTTTCATACAGGCTTTGGAAGTGTGTGTGTGTGGGGGATTTAAGTAGAATGGTGAATATATTTGTATGTATGTATGTACGTATGTGTGTGTGTGTATGTATGTGTGTATATATGCAGTGGCGTCACTATGGTTGGTGTCACCCGGTGCGGAAAATTCAGCGTGTCACCCTCGCTCCCCTACCCCCAAGACTGTCATCACGAGCAATGATACATATTTCGAATTTTCCTGCACTAGACCTTAGATAATTTACTTTAAAATACTTTAGAAATAAAAACGATAGTATAACTGTATTTCAGAAAGAAGTATATTACTTTCGTTAAACTGAGTTTGTAAACTGCATCTCCAATTTCATGAAACCACGTGACTACATGCGTCATTTTTTAGCGCGTTTTCAAATAATTCCAGATTGATCCGAGCAGCTTTGAATTGTATTCATTTACCTAAGCTCCAGATGCTCTAGATGGTGGCACCCTGTGCTACTGCTCTGCATGGTGGCACCCTGTGCTACTGCTCTGCATAGTGGCACCGTGTGCTACTGCTCTGCATGGTGGCACCATGTGCTACTGATCATCTCATTAACTATGATCGGTTATAAAACCGACTATACCGAGTTTTTTTCTGCTATGAAATTTAGAACTGTTCATTTTGGTGTCACCCCTAAAATTGTGTCCCCCGGTGCGACCCGCACCCCCGCACCCCCTAGTGACGCCACTGTATGTATGTATTATGTTTGTATGTAATTATATATGCATGCATGTATGTTTGTATGTATATATGTATGTATTTATAATGTATGTATGTGTGTACGTATGTGTGTGTGTGTCTGTGTGTGTGTGTCTCTGTTTGTGAATGTATCAATGTATGTTTGTATGTATGTACGTTTGTGAGTATGTGTGTGTGTGTTTATAGCTGTATGTGTGTTTGTATGTTTGTGAGTATTATGTGTATGTATGTTTGTATGTGTGTGTGTATATATATATATATATATATATATGTTTGCAAGTATGTGTGTGTGTATGTTTGTGAGTATGTTTGTGTGTGTGTGTGTGTTTATAAGTGTATGTGTGCTATTGCGGGCGGGCGTCGTGTATGTATTTAAAACTGTTGTTTAAACCCTCAGCGATGCCATCATACCTTTGACTTATCTCGGCCACCATCTTTTGTAAACACAAATCTGTTTATGTAATACAGTCGATTCCGCTTAATTGGGACACATCGGGACCGAGGCTTTTTGTCCCAATTAAGCGGCTGTCCCAATTAAACATACAAATTTACCATTGGATTCGTGGTTTTGGTTTCTTTGAGATTTGTCCCAAATAAGCGGCTGTCCCAACTAAGCGGTGTCCCAATTAAGCGGAATCCACTGTATACCTAGTGTCAGGTGATTATGTAGCCAGCGGTAGGGTGCAAACCTTTAACTTTCTTGCTTAATATTTATTTATCGGGCAAAAGCATACGCCTATAAAACTTTGTCGGATTTTTTAACAAGTAGAAGTTGAAAAGTACTTGAATATGTTGTAATGGTATTGAATCTTAAGTAATAATGCAATACGCCAAAGAGAAATTGCCAGTTTTTATTCCCACTTTACTGCTGTAATATTATTTTACGTTGAATTTAATAGGGAATGTTTAGAGTGAAAATTTAATTTGTCAAATCAAAACGCCCCAAAAAGAATTTAAACTTCAAAAATGTTTTGAAGACTTTGCCTTGGAATTCGAACGTGCTTTGGATTTCGAATACCAGTGCGTTGTTTCGAGTCGTTTTTTTTTTTGTTGTTGTTGAATATTCTCTTTACCACCTGGATATCACACATTAGTCTCAACTTTGTCCTAAACTGAATAGACGTCATATCTTGTTCTTTTTTCCCACTTTTTCTTTTTATTGATGCTAATGTTAAAGTTTTCTTGCAGCTTTTGTGTGTGTGTGTGTTATTTTGTTAAAAATATATAACATTTAATCTTAAAATCTAGTTGTTTTTTTATTGTGGAAATAAGAGATTGTGTCGAATCCCGTGAATAGATAAATCCATTTTTTTAAGGCCATGTGAATAAATTTTAAATCAATAAAAGGCTTGG
Source organism: Bulinus truncatus (assembly GCA_021962125.1). NCBI lineage: Eukaryota > Metazoa > Mollusca > Gastropoda > Planorbidae > Bulinus > Bulinus truncatus. The sequence goes on from JAGDYQ010000024.1 coordinate 4,861,025, forward strand.
AAATTGAATGATTCAGAATTTGAACGACTTAAAAGAACGCATTGCATACATTCAAAACCATTATTATTATTGATGTAGACGACTCGGCAACCACTTAACCACTTAAGTAAACTTACTTATCAAATCTGACGCTATACCCCTCGCAAACCTCATCCCAACCCCCCATCCCCCCGATATTACTGGTGCTGGTGCCTAAAGCTCCCCCCCTCCCCCCCTCCTCAAATATCTTTAAAAATATCCACCGAATCTCATGCCCCTAAAACCTATAACAAAAAAAAAAACCAAATGGAGGCTTGATGTAAAATGTAAACCTTCTCCCGCCCATATATATATATATATATATATATATATATATATATATATATATATATATATATAATAGCGATTTGGGCGCTGCGTTAAATCGAAAGTAAAGAATTAATATAACAGTATTCCAGTTTAAAATACAATCATGAAAAAAAAAATCGGATCTGCCCGAAACCAAAAAATAACCTCGCCTGCCGATCAAGCCTAAGGGGATATAACTCTATGCAAATGTTTTGCAGGGTACAGCTAGTATATATATATATATATTTAAATAAATAGTATAGTCTAATTATGGACCATTCTGATGAGAAACGGCAGACCAAAAAAAAAAAGACTTAGATATTTACGACATCAAAATCTTATGGGGGGGGGGGGGGGGAAACTGTTGAATGCGAAGATAATATGAATTTTTTTTTTTTAAATTGAATGATGAAAAATATATGATGGAGTAGCTTATGTGATGAAAGGGAAATGTCAAACGGAACAATAAAAACAATAAAATGAAAGGGTGCTGTTGATGGAGGGGAAACAAATGTCCGATCTGAAATGTGTTATTGAAACAATGATAATGAAGCAGTTATTGCTAGTTTAAAAACGTATGGCTGCCTCGAGTAGGCGGATCTAATTTCAGGGGACGGGGCCCAAATTCGAAATTCCCCCCGGGCCACAGCTTGAGGGGGGCCCCAATTTTTGTTTACATTAAAAATTAAGTACATTATCTCATGTCATGGTGTCGAATGTCAAAATGCAGGGGCCCCCTAAGAGGCCGAGTCCCCCCGGGCCCCCAAATCCCTAGGTTCGGAACTGGTTGGACCCCAATATCGGAAAGGCTCCCGAGAAATACTAAGTGTACACTTTTTAGACTTCCTCTAGCTTTTTTTTAAGAAAGGCCGAAATTTTTCTTGTGCGCCCGGGGACTCATATGTTCTTAGCCCTCCTCGGCCCTGGAGCCGTTCTAACAGTGAAATAAGCATACATTGTTTGGTGTGGAGGTGTGTGTGTGGGGGGGAGGGTAGTGATTGGTGGATCCTATCCCTCCCTCCCCCATCCACTACCTTCCCCCAATTCACCGAATTGTGACCAAGTTTATCATATACTCTGTTTCACTGTCCCTTGTCTTATTCATCCACCCTCCCCCACCACGGGCTTGCATCCATTCCACCCCGATCCCACCACCTTGTCTGCAACACATGACAACCTAAAACAGTGCAATGGCCGACTCGCAGGGCGAACCTGATCGATTCTTTTTGGAGAGTCTAGTCTCCCAGCTGGCGATACACTGCTCACTTCCAAGGTCAGCCCGTGCACATCAAATTAACCGGTGTCTGACACACTTAATTATGAAAGTTGTTAGTTTCCCATCGATTGTTGGTTACTATCAATGGGGTACTAAATCTTAGCACACGCACACACAGTATCATCTATCTATCTATCTATCTATCTATCTATCTATCTATCTATCTATCTATCTATCTATCTATCTATCTATCTATCTATCTATCTATCTATCTATCTATCTATCTATCTATCTATCTATCTATCTATCTATCTATCTATCTATCTATCTATCTATCTATCTATCTATCTATCTATCTATCTATCTATCTACCTATCTATCTATCTATCTATCTATCCATTCTTCCAACCCTCAGTCAGTCCGTCTGTCTGTATGTCTGTCTGTCTGTCTGTTAGTTCGTCCATCCGTCCGTCCGTCCATCCGTCCGTCCGTCCATCCATCCATGATGTTAGACTTTCTAATCAGAAGTATGAAATGTTTTATTCAAGTTCTATATACAGTCGATTCCGCTTAATTGGGACACATCGGGACCGAGGCTTTTTTGTCCCGATTAAGCGGCTGTCCCTATTAAACATACAAATTTACTATTGGCCTCTTGGTTTGGTTTCTTTGAGATTTGTCCCAAATAAGCGGCTGTCCCAATTAAACGGTGTCCCAATTAACCGGAATCCACTGTATATCTAATGTTGATGCGACTTTTAGCTGTGATGGACACCTCTTGATAAACTGGGAAGTGTTGAAATGTCAACATGTTTTACTTTTATATAAAAAAAAGTCTAAAATAACTTAAAATTCATTGGCATTATCCTCTATCTATAAAAAAAAAAACAACTTAAAATTCATTGGCATTATACTCTATCTACTTATATTCTACTACGTGGGTATATACACAATTCTGGACACATATATTGTGTTCATCCGTGATTACATTCAGCTTATATCCAGTCAGGTCTCAAAATTAATATGGCATTTTAAAAAAAAAAATGAGAATTAAAATTTATGCGGTTCCTGTTCCATAATGTGTTGCTCTCCGCGAAACACACACACACACAATACGTCTAAATGAAAACAGTGAAACTTAAGTGAAATCGAGATCGCGGCGAAAAGAGGAAAACTGACCGCAAATGTTTGTTGATGAAAAAAATATAAAAATAAAAACGGGCGCAACGTTGGGCAACCTTGTTGTTTAAAACATGTTTTAATTGTATTTCATTTTTTTTTATAGGGAAAACCCGCTGGACTACATGAATCAATCGTAACCCAGCTCATAGCGTCCTGTAGCAGTGGAGTCATTCAACTCTGAAGTATATTTTGATGATATATGGTATACCTTCTTCTTCCACTATCCCACCCCAGCAACCAAGTTATGCATACTTAACTTAGGGTATACTGTCATAGTACTGTCTTGGAGTTATGCTTACTTAACTTATGGCTTATAGTCATGGTACTGTCTTTGAGTTCGCTGAAATAATAAAAGTAAGGTAATTTTTTTTTCTTACAGCGGGTGGTAGACATTTTCCAGACCAGGTATGCTTTGTAATAGATTAATGGGGATGGGGGGTGGAAGGGGGTATTCACTAGGGATATTTTTTTTTTGGTTTGTTTTTGTTGCTTGTGATGTCAGCGTTGTTTACTTTGTTGTTTTTTAATAGTTGATCTTTTAATGTAAACTTAGAAGATGGCTTCAATGTATTTAGAAGATGGCTTCAATGTATTTAGAAGATTGCTTGAATGTATTTAGAAGATGGCTTCAATGTATTTAGAAGATTGCTTCAATGTATTGAGAAGATTGCTTCGCTGTATTTATTTTATGTTGAAAAGAAAATATATGACAGAAACGTTCTTGGGCCCTCTAATATCTCTGGAAATCTCTACCTAGTGACCATAAAAAGGGCCAAAGATCGGCTACGATGCTGGATTAGTACGGATTAGACCCATTTCCATATATTAATTCGCGTATTTTTCCCCCTGTATGAACATCTAGGAGATTTCTAGGTTTTTTTTTTTTATATTTATTTTCGGAACGTATCCATTTGATAGCTTTGTACTTTTAACACACCCAGTGTTAATTAAACACATAAAACTAAAAAAAAAATCAGCCCATGTCTAGATAAGAGATGAGAAATAAATCCTTTAATCTTGTAGCCCATTCACGTAACGGCTAATTACTATAGCTGTCAATGGGTATTTGGGAATTACGGTTCCTGCCACGAGACTACTGCGAATCTTCGGAGAGATGCGAATCTTCGGAGAGATGTGAATCTTCGGAGAGACTCGCAACCACACTCAAAATTATACAGTCCTCATCAACCCCCCCCCCCCCCCCGTATTATCCGCTATGCTATTTCATGTACTCTATTAAGATTTTAAATTAGTGGTGAACACCTCTGTACCAGATTATACCCATGAGGATGGCTGTGACCGTTCAGGTCGGCTTAACATAAAAATTGCATGTGGGTACTTTGAAATACTAACTCTCTCTCTCTCTCTCTCTCTCTCTCTCTCTCTCTCTTTCTCAAATATATATCTATATATTTATGAGATAGCTACTTCTTTTTCTTCGTCCCCACCCCCTCCCGTTTTTTTAATATTGCTTATCGATAGGTGAAAGAATTCGGAGTATATTGACATTGGGGTTACGTTAGTTATCTTACTTTTAGAAGAACTCGCAGATTATAAACATAAAGAATCTGATTAAGAATCCACTTCAAAAGATTCTTTTTGAGATTATGCGCCTTCTCCTAACCCCCCCCCCCCCAATCCGATTCCTTTCAAGGATGCATCTAAACACTCTTGCATGAAGTGTGTACCTCAGAATAGTAATGATGTGTTAAACGAGACAAAGACATACACAATGCTATGCACTTTTGTGTCTGTAAATTAAGTTTCGAATAAAATATCAACGCTGGGCAGTACTACATGTGTTTATAGCTTTAAAACAAATATTCCGATAAGGGTAAGTAACACTTTCCTTGCGTTATTGGGAAATCATCAGCGACCGTTTGTATAAACTTCCCAGTAATGAAAGTCTTCTATGTTTTCCTCCCTTTACCACTACCGTGAAGGGGGTGGGGGGGGGGGGGGAGGGCGTCTCCCATGGGGAAACTAGAGACAATATTTGATGGGTTATTCATATTTATCGGCAATAAGAGGGAAAATTGTTGCAGGAGTAGAGGAATAGACAGTTATTACATTTTATTTAACAGTGGATCTCAGATCTATATCTATCCATCTGTCAATCTATGAATCCATATATCTATCAATCTATCTATCGATCGATCTATCGATCTATCTATCTAAATTTTTGCCTGTCTATTCATTCATATATGTTTTCCATCTGTTTATCTATCGGTCTATTTGTCTAACCGACCTTCTGTCTATTTTAAAATGTCATTTCGTCGACAATAAACCATTCAATCACACTGAAACTATCTCGCCTCAGCCTTGTATCTCACAGCCCCACCTCCACCCCAACAACGAGTTTTTTTCTTATTCTATTTCCCTTCTAATCATTTTTATTGTTTCCATTTTCGTTCTTTTCAAACTTCAAGAACACTAGTCGCTTATGAAATGGAAATCGACCGTTTTCACGCTACTGTCTCCTTGATGCCTGGTGCCAGAATGTCTTTGAGCGCGTGTGTGCGAGTCGAAGGAGGGAGCATGAGAGTATGGGATTGTGTAAGTGTGAATGTGTTGGGATGTTCAGTAGGTTTGTATGTTTGTCTGTCCATGTAAGTGTGAATGTGTTGGGATGTTCAGTAGGTTTGTATGTTTGTCTGTCCATGTAAGTGTGAATGTGTTGGGATGTTCAGTAGGTTTGTATGTTTGTCTGAGTGTCCAGTTAAGACGAAGAAATAATGGATGGGGAAAAGATGAGAATATAAAAAAAAATGAAGATGTGTTCCCTGACTTTGACCTCATGGCCTACCTGGTCGAATGTTTACCTAGGATATCAAATGGTGGATGTTTTCTTTACGTTTTATGTTGTCATATCCTCCTTTGGTTTGGCTTAATTTTTTAATTTTTTTACAGTTAAATAATATAATATACATACAGGGAATTCGGATTTTTAAAAATTTTTTAGATGCATTGAAGTTCTTTGATGAGTTTAATCCATTGAAATGTTAATTCATTGCGCAGCATTTTTTTTTTTGGTACACTTGTACCATCTATGAATGGATATATGGTCACAAACACATTAAGCATGTAACAGACACTATGAGGCAACAAATTATATATTTAGACTGATCTTCATTTACTAATCAACTGTACCTTGCAGGTTTTACAACTTTATCTGCAACCCACAACACATACTATTCAATAGACAGGTTGAAGGTGAAATAAATGTGCGCTCATGTGAAAAATGACGTCATATGTGTGGGTGTTCCTGTTCACAGCACTGATATCTACTGTAATACATGCCCCTCCCTCTCCCCCCCCCCCAACCCCCGACCCACTTTACCCAGGTGTGTTGGTTTCAGAGACTCGTCACTTCTCACGCCCCAAAACGTGAGTGATACACTTCAAAGCGATATGCTGCCGTGTCGAGAGATGCGATAATCTTTTAACTCATCTTCACTCGGATAGGCTTATCTTAATACAGTTTCACGAGGATGTGATTTGATTGGTGCGTGCTATCGAAGATACGGTTGCGCTGATTCCATTCCTAGTAAGGACTGAAACGTTTTTTTTTTTCATTTTGATTCGCGTCTGAAAATTAGCACAGCCTCGGAGAGAAAGGTGGGAGAATGGGAGCAGTGGTGCTCAAACTTTTTAAATTCATGACCCACATTTGGTATACATGATAAAACAATGACTATAACTTTCTCTCTCTCTCTCTGTGTCTCTCTGCCTTTCTCTCTCTCTCTCTGTCTGTCTCTCTCTCTCTGTCTCTCTCTCTGTCTCTCTCTCTGTCTCTCTGTCTGTCTGTCTCTCTCTCTGTTTGTCTCTCTCTTTCTCTCTCTCTCGTACACACACACGCACACAAACACGCAGAGATATGTTTAAAACAGGTCTAGAGGAGTGGATAGAGAGCAAATTGTCGAGAACAGGGTTAGCCCAATGCCCCCACCCCCCACGATGTCCTTGAAATCAAAACTCTAGTTTATATTTAGTAAACAAAAAAACACCTATGTAGAGCGGAACGTGTCAATTTATAATAAACTTTCATGACTAAAAAATAATGAAATTGTACAATTGTTAACTATATAACAAATATTTTTTTTAAAAAGCTTTAAAAAAAAATGCATACAAAGTAAAAAAAAAACTTTACAAATATTTATATCAATTATCATTTATAAAAATATAAGCAATGGGTTCCATCGAAATAAATAGATTAATTATTTATTTATGTACTGCTACTTTTCAACCAATGTAAAGACATATTTAGTTCAGTATATTGTAATCACCCACGCTTTTTAGCTGTATTTTATTAATAGCCGAAATTTGTGGCAGGGTCTCTCCCCCACCCCCCACCCCCAAGTGACGCTTCCCTCTGATTCAAGAAAACAAAACACGCTGTCCTCTTCTCAGCGGTTGACCCAAGTTAACTCTGATGAAAAGTAAGGAATGATATGTATATATCTTAGATTATATAAACCACTAATAGGACGGTTTTGCAGTGCCATTCATCTCCACCATAGCCACACACCGGAAGTCAAACCCGTAAACCCCCAGCACACACAGATGGAGCTGCCGCATGAAATTTCAGCTCGTTCCCCATAAGCACCACAGATACAGAGTTAGACACACATACATTCAATTGACTTTTAAACAGCACAACCCCCCCCTCACCCCTCCCACCTTCATATTCTAGATCCTTCTGTTTGTAAATGTCATCTTATTGCTTCCTTTTGGAAAATGAAATCATTCAAATATTTGTTCATCCTTCCCTGATTAATTACTTTTTTTTCCATTATTGTTATCATAAAGTATTTTATGAATGTTTTCGTAAATTTGTAAGAAATATAGCCTATATCCAATTAAAAAAAGATAACTAACAAATAACAACAACAAAAAAAAAAACATGTCATATATTTGTGATTTTTATAAAGACAGTGCGCTGCAATTTCATTGGTTGCCAGCCAGTATGTTAATAGTAAATAAATAAATTAAAAAAAAAAAAACCTCTTTATGTTCACGATTGAAAAAGCATGTCAAATATAATAAATAATTAAAATAACCCATCTGTTAGCAACAATAATTTTTATTGGAATAAATATTTAAAAAAGAACGGCAACCAGTTCCTGGCGGCACAGAAAATAGACTTACATTTAAAGCTAACCAGTTCACTAGCAAATATCTCTTTAAGCTATTACAAATGATGTACCGATACTGTTGACAATGTTATCGATTTCCACCGTACTTAACACAGTCCTCACCCCACCCCCTTTTTTCATTCTAATCATAGAAATATATCCAAATGTGTAGAGAAAGAGTGAAATTTAAAAAAAAAATCTATCCAGTTATTATTATAAGTAAAGAAGAATATATCCTGATCGAAGTTCGTCCGTCCACAAGCTATTTTTAAAATACTTGGATATGAGTGTAATTATCTTAGCTGCACCTTTATTTTGTTTCGCTTTTTTTTTTAAATAAGCATTTTTTTTTCTTTACCCGGAGAATTTTTGAAGAGGAGTAATTGATTACAAGTTTGATCATGAGACCAAAAAAAAAACTTGAATACACACTGGCATATATTCGTGTTGAAATATTAAATAAAAACTGGCACATGAAAAAAAAAAAGACTGGCACATGAAAAAAAAAAGACTGGCA